>JAKZET010000092.1:0-83031 GCA_023653495.1 Melastoma candidum
GACTTCGCTGTGTGAGAAGTCAGGTTCTGCTGTGTGAGGAACCAATCTCTGTTCTGTTTCTCTTCTGTTCTAAGTGACTGGTTTTATGGTTATCTATGGAGTACCTACAGGCTTATTTTGAGAAGAGACGAAAACTGCGAGGAAATCCTCTGTGAAGCTATTAAGTGCTGAAGCATTCCTCTGCTGTGAAACAAAAACGGGCTGCCATCAGAGAAGTCGTTCCTTACTGAAGGAAATCATTTGTGATGATTTATACTTTAACATAACGTTGTCATTGCGCATTGATAGACAGGCTTACGCCTAAGCGACAACGTGCTGTGTGGAAATCCTTTGAGCAATCAACTTCTGAGTATGAGTAGAACTGCCCGCCTTTTCTTGTCTTATTCGCATATTCAAACCACGTACGCATGACTTTTATTCACTAATTTTTTTTATCCCAATTCTCTTCGGGAGTCAAGCCTTGTCTTATACATATCATCATCCATTGTCAGGGTTGTGCTCAGCTGGTTTACTCGTCGTCCGGGGTTGGAGTCGGCCAGCCACGCTACCAAGGGTAGCAGTGGGACGTGGTAAACGCATTTCTGCTCAAACACGTGCCATTGCGCTGTATGCTCCATGAACATTCCGTGCACACGTAACGGTGCTGGTTGTCGTCGTACACGGCGAACTTCTTCTCATCTGCCAGGGCCCATTTGAAACCACAGTGGAAGAGGGTCGTGCCGGGATAAGTGGTCCTGAAGTGAAACCCCCATGTTTCGCCCGGAGGCACCAAATGGTTCCCCAGGTCGTCGTCCGCGGAGAGACAACGAAGTGCGAGAACCAACCCACTGCCGAGATCGTTCTTTATGACCACGGATTTGGGATCGAAAATCGCATCGGATATTCCTGAGATGGAAATGACGGAGAGAAGAACAAATGCAAGCCGAATCGTAGCCATAAAAAAATCCCCCTCTCCCTTCTCCTTGGTGGTCTTCACACACTTCGGCTGTAACATTTTTATAGGGGGAAAAAAATGCGAGAAATGAAAATAAAAAAACTTGATCAAAAGTCAACTTTTGGGCCAGTATTATATATTTTATTTTCCCATTTTTTCTGGAGTAATTTTATTAAAAATTTCACATATTATATATTTTATTTGCAACATAATCTCCTGTAATTGAAAAATAGTTTTTGCATTCTTGTTATATTAATTCGAAGGGAAATAAATTAAACTAGTACTTTATTTTCTTTAATATCTATTACTTACAGTAACCACATAATAATAAAAGAGGACATCTTGCTGTTTTGTTCTGTGTTGGTCAACTCTCTCTCTCTCATTCATTATCATGTTTGCATAGTAAATGTAAAAAAAAAAAAAAATTGACAGCTATCGATCTATACATACATTCCAACACAGCAACAGCATCGGCATAATCCCCCTTCCTTATGCTTTACAAATTTATTGGGTTTATCTACTTGTTCAATAAACGTAAAAGGAAGGAGTCGCTGACTGATTTTCTAGAAATACGACGTAGAAATGAAAGTACTAGGAGGGAGATGTATCTATCCATCGCCTAAAGATGAAATCGGTAATCGATAAAGCAGTCGGTCGCCTCGCTTCCGAATTTTCCTCGCACTTAGTTTTGTTGAGAAGAAGTTTGTTGAATGAGTTGGTCACTCAAGATAATTTTTGATAGTAAACTGTGGTGTTTTTGTTCGAAAAGAACACAATCAACTAGTAAAATACAAGTAAGTCGAAGAGGCTTCAAAGTTCAGATTAATGCGCACATGTTCATTTGTAATGGACGTGAGGGTTTTCTATGGAATTCAGGCACATAGAAATAGTTATTAGTAGATAAGATTAGATTATCGTATAAATAGTTAAAAGTTTTTACAACGACAATCATTTCCAGATCCATAAGGCAATAACAATTGTTTCCATTCCCCTTTTCTCCACATTTTTTTGTCTTTATAGAGCGTTCATCTTGTATACTCAGCTAACTCGAGTTCCATTTCTAATATATTTCTCTTTTAACTCAATTTCAATAACATCCCCACTTGCCATCCTTAGCAAATGAAACTTTTCATACAACAAAGAGCTCAATTTCAAAGAACATCCCCACTTGCCATCCTTCGCATCCTTGCGATGTTAATTCGAAGGAAAATAAATTCAAGTATTACTTGGTTTTCTTTCATTTGTTCTTGTCATCGACTACTACTCAATTATCTATCACTTACAGTAACCAAATGAAGTTCGTAGCTATTGAATTCGAGGCTTTAAGACTATTTCTACTTTAAATTTCCAAAAAGTGTTGTCCGCAAACATTTCCTTTTAGTCGGAAAGTAATCGCCAATCCTGTACTCGCTCAAATGCTTGGCGCAACAAAGATGCCGCCAACCATCCCTTCGATAAGCTTCTTCCTTCCTCCAAGTATTACGGCTTCATTCCGTTCGAGCTTTTGAGTTTCGGACTTTTATTTCGAAAGTTCAGGGCTTGAAAAAGCTTGAATAATATGTCTTGATTAATCCAAAATCGAAGTTCCTAAGACGTAATGATCATCGCATCATATGATTAGAAAGACTTAACTGTTTGGGAGCTACTCGGTTCCATGTTTATGGATTATCTGGCCGCTTAGTGGATGCTTACAAACGGTGGAATATGTATATCCGGCTGCCATCACAGTTGTAATACGAAATATCGTCGAGTTGAACACTTGTGTCAACTATAATACAAACGACTTGATGTTCGGTGTGTAATTCCAAAAACAAGATGAGAGTGGTTAAAAGAATACGAATCACATGACAAATCATCGTGATTATCAAGCATCCCTCACTCGCCGTACCAACTTTGTTACGCGAAACATAAGGACAGGGGCAGCGAGACGACTTCTTATAGTATTATGATGGAGGAATTCAGAGCATCTGCCTCATACTTCATTGTATCACTCGTCCAATAATAAGAAAAGACTTAGTGATGGTGATCATCAAATTACACATTGAATATGAGTAACACAACTCGACTTTTGCCCGTGGGGGAGGATGAAACTGCTACGGCATCGTCCTAACTTCATTCCAGCAGATCCCTAAACAATAACATATGCCTACAAAAACTAAAAGCAATTGGTTTAGCACAATCGTTTAAAGAATGAAGTAGGAAAAGTCCTTCTCCTATAAATAGCTCGACATATCCCAACCTTTCACATAGATCACATCTGATACTTTAGAGACAGGGAGAGATATGGGTTTAACTCGGTTGGCTTTTCTTCTTCTGGTTGGATCGTTCAGATGCACTGAGAGGGAATTAGTGATCGTAACTTTTTCGCCATTTTTCAGTATAAGCGGAAGTTTAATGTATCACAACAGAGCGTTTATCAGATTATGAGATCTGTTCGCTGCATCCATTACGATTTGATCAAGTAGGTTTTTCGTACGAGTGTTTGTGCGATCGTAATGGACACAATAGTTTATAGTATCGAAGAATGGCAACCAACACCTTTTGACGACGATTCTACCTCTTTCAAGGACAGATCAACTCCTAACCTGAACATCGCAGAATACAAAGAATTTTTTTCTATTTTGTGAAGTAAGAAAGCAGATTAAACTGCGATTTATACGAAGAATTAAAGAGTGAAAAGAGAAATATAGTAATAGTAGTAACGTGTATTATTCAATCACACCACATAGGACTGCCTGCCTTTTCGTGTCTTGTTCGAACATTCAAACCGCGTAAGCATGACTTCTATTCATTTTCTATTTTTATTTTTTTCAATCTTTACTCTCTTCAGGAGTTACGTCTTGTCTTAAACATCATTCATCGTTAGAGATGTGCTCAGATGGTGTTGTCACCGTCCGGGGTTGGAGTCGGCCAGCCAGGCGACCAAGGGTAGCATAGGGACGCGGTAATCGCATTACTGGTCAAACACGTGCCGTTGCGCTGTATGCTCCAAACACATTCACTGCACAAGCTATGGTGCTGGTTGTCGTCGTACACGGAGAACTTCTTCTCATCCGCCAGGGCCCATTTGAAACTACAGTGGAAGAGGGTGTTGCCCAGAAATATGGTCCTGAAGTGAAACCCCCATGATTCGCCTGGAGGCAGCAAATGGTCCCCCAGGTCGTCATCCGCGGAGAGACAACGAAACGAGAGAACCAACCCGCTGCCGAGATCGTTTTTTATGACCACGGATCTGGGATCGTTGGTCGCATATGAGATTGAAATGATGGAGAAAAGAACAAATGCAAACGGAATGATATCCGCCATCTCTCGTTCCTCCACTGTGGTTTAGGAGAAATATTGGTTACACTACACAACACTTGGGCTACAACATATTTATAGGGAAGAACGAAAATAAAATAAAATAAAATAAAGAAGGAAAATAGTTTAATTAGAAGGAAAATAAATAAATAAATTAAATTATTGGAGGAGGAGGATGTTGTTGTTTGGTTTTTGTGTAGGCCGGCGGCATTTGCAGTTTTGGATAATTTCTTTCTTGTTTTTTGTTTTATTTTACTTTCCTCATGACAGCTAATTGGGTATTATATATACATTCCAACACACCATCATCGGCATAATCTCTCCTCCTCCTCCTCCACCTTATGCTAATTTACACATTCATTACCCTTTAATTATTATTACCTATAATTATTTGAGAGTTCATTTGTTTCATTTAGGAGTTCAATTTAGTACGATATTGGAAATTATACTTACGTACAGGATTAGTGAAAAAACAAAACCAGAATTTTAGAATTTTTTCCAGAAAAATTTTGTGGAGGGAAAAAAAAGGAATTTTATTGGAGTGCCTGTCTTTTCAAGTCTTATTCGTATAGTCAAACCACATAAGGATGACTTCTATTCGTTTTTTAGTTTTTATTCATCATCGTCGAGGTTAGTGTCGGCCAGACCAAGGGTAGCAGTTTGGATCATTTCTTTCATCTTTATTTTTCCGGCAATATTCTCGCCGCAGGACTCGACCGATCGATGCCTTTCTCCTCTCATCCTCATCTATTATGTATTATTAATTAATGTAAAAAAAATGACAGCTAATTGATCTTCTTATACATACATTCCAACACACCATCAAATGCTTTACACTTTCATTACGCTTAATTATTATTACCTATAATTATGATTTATTCATATTTGAGTTCATTCGTGTCGTTTACGCATTCTTTTCATCTTAATAAAGTTAATCTACTTGTTCAATTTAAAAGCAAAATCGAAAAAGGCACGGACTATCTATCCATCGTTAAAAATGAAACAGGCAACGTTAGTAATGCTCGGCGGGATTCGGGAGTAGTCGATAATATTGGCCGCGCTTGGGACGTTTGACATCGAAAGTGTGGGTGAAATAGGTTATCAATGTATTGAACACACTTTTCACCTACCCGACACTTAAAAATGCACGTATTTATCACGAGTTGTAGCTACCATCCTAAAAATTTCTGGAGAATACATTTGTCCCGAGAATTCTAGAGATATCGAGAAAAGGAAGATTACGTTTGATTTTTTTTTTAATAGGACTGACCAACACCTAAGCTGAATATTGCATAATACAGAGAAATTTCTTCGTTGTTGTAAAGAAGAATGATTTTTATCAAACAAGAAAGCAGAGCTAACTGCGATTTATACGAGGAATCAAAGTGAAGGGAGAAAATATAATAGTAGTATGTATTTGTATACTATTCAAGCACACCATCATATGAGTTGCCTGCCTTTTCATGTTTTGTTCATATGCATGACTTGTATTCATTATTATTATTATCTTTTTATAATATCTCTACTCTCCTCAGGAGTTAGGCCTTGCCTTATACATCATCCATCATCGTTAGAGATGTGCTTAGTTGGTTCAAGTAATAAGCCGCTGCGGGAGCAACAACAGCCGCAAAAGGCATGGAGCGGGGGCTGCAATTTACCTTCCTCACTCACAAAGGAGCATCCCTACCATCTCCACCAGCATCAATCATGCGTGGCCTACCTGTTGACATCCGACGGGATACCCACAGTGTGCTCCTAATTTATTCAGAACAAAAGAAAGGGGTCGAGAGCTCGCCACTGCATCATCAATTGTGCAGGGATTTCTTAAGGATTTCCAGCGCCTCTTCGACAGATGATGCATTCTCAAGTTTGGATCTATCGACCAATGGTTGATTCCTGACCAGCGTTGGCAAGATTTCAAATTCCTGTATGATACAGCCGCAGCGAGAAGATCATAAGCAAATCTCCACAAATTGTTGTAAACAAAAAAAATAGTTAATCGCCTTGGACATTTGAAAGCAGTAAACACGATCTCGGGAAGGCATGCACGACTTCGCTGTGTGAGAAGTCAGGTTCTGCTGTGTGAGGAACCAATCTCTGTTCTGTTTCTCTTCTGTTCTAAGTGACTGGTTTTATGGTTATCTATGGAGTACCTACAGGCTTATTTTGAGAAGAGACGAAAACTGCGAGGAAATCCTCTGTGAAGCTATTAAGTGCTGAAGCATTCCTCTGCTGTGAAACAAAAACGGGCTGCCATCAGAGAAGTCGTTCCTTACTGAAGGAAATCATTTGTGATGATTTATACTTTAACATAACGTTGTCATTGCGCATTGATAGACAGGCTTACGCCTAAGCGACAACGTGCTGTGTGGAAATCCTTTGAGCAATCAACTTCTGAGTATGAGTAGAACTGCCCGCCTTTTCTTGTCTTATTCGCATATTCAAACCACGTACGCATGACTTTTATTCATTAATTTTTTTTATCCCAATTCTCTTCGGGAGTCAAGCCTTGTCTTATACATATCATCATCCATTGTCAGGGTTGTGCTCAGCTGGTTTACTCGTCGTCCGGGGTTGGAGTCGGCCAGCCACGCGACCAAGGGTAGCAGTGGGACGTGGTAAACGCATTTCTGCTCAAACACGTGCCATTGCGCTGTATGCTCCATGAACATTCCGTGCACACGTAACGGTGCTGGTTGTCGTCGTACACGGCGAACTTCTTCTCATCTGCCAGGGCCCATTTGAAACCACAGTGGAAGAGGGTCGTGCCGGGATAAGTGGTCCTGAAGTGAAACCCCCATGTTTCGCCCGGAGGCACCAAATGGTTCCCCAGGTCGTCGTCCGCGGAGAGACAACGAAGTGCGAGAACCAACCCACTGCCGAGATCGTTCTTTATGACCACGGATTTGGGATCGAAAATCGCATCGGATATTCCTGAGATGGAAATGACGGAGAGAAGAACAAATGCAAGCCGAATCGTAGCCATAAAAAAATCCCCCTCTCCCTTCTCCTTGGTGGTCTTCACACACTTCGGCTGTAACATTTTTATAGGGGGAAAAAAATGCGAGAAATGAAAATAAAAAAACTTGATCAAAAGTCAACTTTTGGGCCAGTATTATATATTTTATTTTCCCATTTTTTCTGGAGTAATTTTATTAAAAATTTCACATATTATATATTTTATTTGCAACATAATCTCCTGTAATTGAAAAATAGTTTTTGCATTCTTGTTATATTAATTCGAAGGGAAATAAATTAAACTAGTACTTTATTTTCTTTAATATCTATTACTTACAGTAACCACATAATAATAAAAGAGGACATCTTGCTGTTTTGTTCTGTGTTGGTCAACTCTCTCTCTCTCATTCATTATCATGTTTGCATAGTAAATGTAAAAAAAAAAAAAAATTGACAGCTATCGATCTATACATACATTCCAACACAGCAACAGCATCGGCATAATCCCCCTTCCTTATGCTTTACAAATTTATTGGGTTTATCTACTTGTTCAATAAACGTAAAAGGAAGGAGTCGCTGACTGATTTTCTAGAAATACGACGTAGAAATGAAAGTACTAGGAGGGAGATGTATCTATCCATCGCCTAAAGATGAAATCGGTAATCGATAAAGCAGTCGGTCGCCTCGCTTCCGAATTTTCCTCGCACTTAGTTTTGTTGAGAAGAAGTTTGTTGAATGAGTTGGTCACTCAAGATAATTTTTGATAGTAAACTGTGGTGTTTTTGTTCGAAAAGAACACAATCAACTAGTAAAATACAAGTAAGTCGAAGAGGCTTCAAAGTTCAGATTAATGCGCACATGTTCATTTGTAATGGACGTGAGGGTTTTCTATGGAATTCAGGCACATAGAAATAGTTATTAGTAGATAAGATTAGATTATCGTATAAATAGTTAAAAGTTTTTACAACGACAATCATTTCCAGATCCATAAGGCAATAACAATTGTTTCCATTCCCCTTTTCTCCACATTTTTTTGTCTTTATAGAGCGTTCATCTTGTATACTCAGCTAACTCGAGTTCCATTTCTAATATATTTCTCTTTTAACTCAATTTCAATAACATCCCCACTTGCCATCCTTAGCAAATGAAACTTTTCATACAACAAAGAGCTCAATTTCAAAGAACATCCCCACTTGCCATCCTTCGCATCCTTGCGATGTTAATTCGAAGGAAAATAAATTCAAGTATTACTTGGTTTTCTTTCATTTGTTCTTGTCATCGACTACTACTCAATTATCTATCACTTACAGTAACCAAATGAAGTTCGTAGCTATTGAATTCGAGGCTTTAAGACTATTTCTACTTTAAATTTCCAAAAAGTGTTGTCCGCAAACATTTCCTTTTAGTCGGAAAGTAATCGCCAATCCTGTACTCGCTCAAATGCTTGGCGCAACAAAGATGCCGCCAACCATCCCTTCGATAAGCTTCTTCCTTCCTCCAAGTATTACGGCTTCATTCCGTTCGAGCTTTTGAGTTTCGGACTTTTATTTCGAAAGTTCAGGGCTTGAAAAAGCTTGAATAATATGTCTTGATTAATCCAAAATCGAAGTTCCTAAGACGTAATGATCATCGCATCATATGATTAGAAAGACTTAACTGTTTGGGAGCTACTCGGTTCCATGTTTATGGATTATCTGGCCGCTTAGTGGATGCTTACAAACGGTGGAATATGTATATCCGGCTGCCATCACAGTTGTAATACGAAATATCGTCGAGTTGAACACTTGTGTCAACTATAATACAAACGACTTGATGTTCGGTGTGTAATTCCAAAAACAAGATGAGAGTGGTTAAAAGAATACGAATCACATGACAAATCATCGTGATTATCAAGCATCCCTCACTCGCCGTACCAACTTTGTTACGCGAAACATAAGGACAGGGGCAGCGAGACGACTTCTTATAGTATTATGATGGAGGAATTCAGAGCATCTGCCTCATACTTCATTGTATCACTCGTCCAATAATAAGAAAAGACTTAGTGATGGTGATCATCAAATTACACATTGAATATGAGTAACACAACTCGACTTTTGCCCGTGGGGGAGGATGAAACTGCTACGGCATCGTCCTAACTTCATTCCAGCAGATCCCTAAACAATAACATATGCCTACAAAAACTAAAAGCAATTGGTTTAGCACAATCGTTTAAAGAATGAAGTAGGAAAAGTCCTTCTCCTATAAATAGCTCGACATATCCCAACCTTTCACATAGATCACATCTGATACTTTAGAGACAGGGAGAGATATGGGTTTAACTCGGTTGGCTTTTCTTCTTCTGGTTGGATCGTTCAGATGCACTGAGAGGGAATTAGTGATCGTAACTTTTTCGCCATTTTTCAGTATAAGCGGAAGTTTAATGTATCACAACAGAGCGTTTATCAGATTATGAGATCTGTTCGCTGCATCCATTACGATTTGATCAAGTAGGTTTTTCGTACGAGTGTTTGTGCGATCGTAATGGACACAATAGTTTATAGTATCGAAGAATGGCAACCAACACCTTTTGACGACGATTCTACCTCTTTCAAGGACAGACCAACTCCTAACCTGAACATCGCAGAATACAAAGAATTTTTTTCTATTTTGTGAAGTAAGAAAGCAGATTAAACTGCGATTTATACGAAGAATTAAAGAGTGAAAAGAGAAATATAGTAATAGTAGTAACGTGTATTATTCAATCACACCACATAGGACTGCCTGCCTTTTCGTGTCTTGTTCGAACATTCAAACCGCGTAAGCATGACTTCTATTCATTTTCTATTTTTATTTTTTTCAATCTTTACTCTCTTCAGGAGTTACGTCTTGTCTTAAACATCATTCATCGTTAGAGATGTGCTCAGATGGTGTTGTCACCGTCCGGGGTTGGAGTCGGCCAGCCAGGCGACCAAGGGTAGCATAGGGACGCGGTAATCGCATTACTGGTCAAACACGTGCCGTTGCGCTGTATGCTCCAAACACATTCACTGCACAAGCTATGGTGCTGGTTGTCGTCGTACACGGAGAACTTCTTCTCATCCGCCAGGGCCCATTTGAAACTACAGTGGAAGAGGGTGTTGCCCAGAAATATGGTCCTGAAGTGAAACCCCCATGATTCGCCTGGAGGCAGCAAATGGTCCCCCAGGTCGTCATCCGCGGAGAGACAACGAAACGAGAGAACCAACCCGCTGCCGAGATCGTTTTTTATGACCACGGATCTGGGATCGTTGGTCGCATATGAGATTGAAATGATGGAGAAAAGAACAAATGCAAACGGAATGATATCCGCCATCTCTCGTTCCTCCACTGTGGTTTAGGAGAAATATTGGTTACACTACACAACACTTGGGCTACAACATATTTATAGGGAAGAACGAAAATAAAATAAAATAAAATAAAGAAGGAAAATAGTTTAATTAGAAGGAAAATAAATAAATAAATTAAATTATTGGAGGAGGAGGATGTTGTTGTTTGGTTTTTGTGTAGGCCGGCGGCATTTGCAGTTTTGGATAATTTCTTTCTTGTTTTTTGTTTTATTTTACTTTCCTCATGACAGCTAATTGGGTATTATATATACATTCCAACACACCATCATCGGCATAATCTCTCCTCCTCCTCCTCCACCTTATGCTAATTTACACATTCATTACCCTTTAATTATTATTACCTATAATTATTTGAGAGTTCATTTGTTTCATTTAGGAGTTCAATTTAGTACGATATTGGAAATTATACTTACGTACAGGATTAGTGAAAAAACAAAACCAGAATTTTAGAATTTTTTCCAGAAAAATTTTGTGGAGGGAAAAAAAAGGAATTTTATTGGAGTGCCTGTCTTTTCAAGTCTTATTCGTATAGTCAAACCACATAAGGATGACTTCTATTCGTTTTTTAGTTTTTATTCATCATCGTCGAGGTTAGTGTCGGCCAGACCAAGGGTAGCAGTTTGGATCATTTCTTTCATCTTTATTTTTCCGGCAATATTCTCGCCGCAGGACTCGACCGATCGATGCCTTTCTCCTCTCATCCTCATCTATTATGTATTATTAATTAATGTAAAAAAAATGACAGCTAATTGATCTTCTTATACATACATTCCAACACACCATCAAATGCTTTACACTTTCATTACGCTTAATTATTATTACCTATAATTATGATTTATTCATATTTGAGTTCATTCGTGTCGTTTACGCATTCTTTTCATCTTAATAAAGTTAATCTACTTGTTCAATTTAAAAGCAAAATCGAAAAAGGCACGGACTATCTATCCATCGTTAAAAATGAAACAGGCAACGTTAGTAATGCTCGGCGGGATTCGGGAGTAGTCGATAATATTGGCCGCGCTTGGGACGTTTGACATCGAAAGTGTGGGTGAAATAGGTTATCAATGTATTGAACACACTTTTCACCTACCCGACACTTAAAAATGCACGTATTTATCACGAGTTGTAGCTACCATCCTAAAAATTTCTGGAGAATACATTTGTCCCGAGAATTCTAGAGATATCGAGAAAAGGAAGATTACGTTTGATTTTTTTTTTAATAGGACTGACCAACACCTAAGCTGAATATTGCATAATACAGAGAAATTTCTTCGTTGTTGTACAGAAGAATGATTTTTATCAAGCAAGAAAGCAGAGCAAACAGCGATTTATACGAGGAATCAAAGTGAAGGGAGAAATATAATAGTAGTATGTATTTGTATACTATTCAAGCACACCATCATATGAGTTGCCTGCCTTTTCATGTTTTGTTCATATGCATGACTTGTATTCATTATTATTATTATCTTTTTATAATATCTCTACTCTCCTCAGGAGTTACGCCTTGCCTTATACATCATCCATCATCGTTAGAGATGTGCTTAGTTGGTTCAAGTAATAAGCCGCTGCGGGAGCAACAACAGCCGCAAAAGGCATGGAGCGGGGGCTGCAATTTACCTTCCTCACTCACAAAGGAGCATCCCTACCATCTCCACCAGCATCAATCATGCGTGGCCTACCTGTTGACATCCGACGGGATACCCACAGTGTGCTCCTAATTTATTCAGAACAAAAGAAAGGGGTCGAGAGCTCGCCACTGCATCATCAATTGTGCAGGGATTTCTTAAGGATTTCCAGCGCCTCTTCGACAGATGATGCATTCTCAAGTTTGGATCTATCGACCAATGGTTGATTCCTGACCAGCGTTGGCAAGATTTCAAATTCCTGTATGATACAGCCGCAGCGAGAAGATCATAAGCAAATCTCCACAAATTGTTGTAAACAAAAAAAATAGTTAATCGCCTTGGACATTTGAAAGCAGTAAACACGATCTCGGGAAGGCATGCACGACTTCGCTGTGTGAGAAGTCAGGTTCTGCTGTGTGAGGAACCAATCTCTGTTCTGTTTCTCTTCTGTTCTAAGTGACTGGTTTTATGGTTATCTATGGAGTACCTACAGGCTTATTTTGAGAAGAGACGAAAACTGCGAGGAAATCCTCTGTGAAGCTATTAAGTGCTGAAGCATTCCTCTGCTGTGAAACAAAAACGGGCTGCCATCAGAGAAGTCGTTCCTTACTGAAGGAAATCATTTGTGATGATTTATACTTTAACATAACGTTGTCATTGCGCATTGATAGACAGGCTTACGCCTAAGCGACAACGTGCTGTGTGGAAATCCTTTGAGCAATCAACTTCTGAGTATGAGTAGAACTGCCCGCCTTTTCTTGTCTTATTCGCATATTCAAACCACGTACGCATGACTTTTATTCATTAATTTTTTTTATCCCAATTCTCTTCGGGAGTCAAGCCTTGTCTTATACATATCATCATCCATTGTCAGGGTTGTGCTCAGCTGGTTTACTCGTCGTCCGGGGTTGGAGTCGGCCAGCCACGCGACCAAGGGTAGCAGTGGGACGTGGTAAACGCATTTCTGCTCAAACACGTGCCATTGCGCTGTATGCTCCATGAACATTCCGTGCACACGTAACGGTGCTGGTTGTCGTCGTACACGGCGAACTTCTTCTCATCTGCCAGGGCCCATTTGAAACCACAGTGGAAGAGGGTCGTGCCGGGATAAGTGGTCCTGAAGTGAAACCCCCATGTTTCGCCCGGAGGCACCAAATGGTTCCCCAGGTCGTCGTCCGCGGAGAGACAACGAAGTGCGAGAACCAACCCACTGCCGAGATCGTTCTTTATGACCACGGATTTGGGATCGAAAATCGCATCGGATATTCCTGAGATGGAAATGACGGAGAGAAGAACAAATGCAAGCCGAATCGTAGCCATAAAAAAATCCCCCTCTCCCTTCTCCTTGGTGGTCTTCACACACTTCGGCTGTAACATTTTTATAGGGGGAAAAAAATGCGAGAAATGAAAATAAAAAAACTTGATCAAAAGTCAACTTTTGGGCCAGTATTATATATTTTATTTTCCCATTTTTTCTGGAGTAATTTTATTAAAAATTTCACATATTATATATTTTATTTGCAACATAATCTCCTGTAATTGAAAAATAGTTTTTGCATTCTTGTTATATTAATTCGAAGGGAAATAAATTAAACTAGTACTTTATTTTCTTTAATATCTATTACTTACAGTAACCACATAATAATAAAAGAGGACATCTTGCTGTTTTGTTCTGTGTTGGTCAACTCTCTCTCTCTCATTCATTATCATGTTTGCATAGTAAATGTAAAAAAAAAAAAAAATTGACAGCTATCGATCTATACATACATTCCAACACAGCAACAGCATCGGCATAATCCCCCTTCCTTATGCTTTACAAATTTATTGGGTTTATCTACTTGTTCAATAAACGTAAAAGGAAGGAGTCGCTGACTGATTTTCTAGAAATACGACGTAGAAATGAAAGTACTAGGAGGGAGATGTATCTATCCATCGCCTAAAGATGAAATCGGTAATCGATAAAGCAGTCGGTCGCCTCGCTTCCGAATTTTCCTCGCACTTAGTTTTGTTGAGAAGAAGTTTGTTGAATGAGTTGGTCACTCAAGATAATTTTTGATAGTAAACTGTGGTGTTTTTGTTCGAAAAGAACACAATCAACTAGTAAAATACAAGTAAGTCGAAGAGGCTTCAAAGTTCAGATTAATGCGCACATGTTCATTTGTAATGGACGTGAGGGTTTTCTATGGAATTCAGGCACATAGAAATAGTTATTAGTAGATAAGATTAGATTATCGTATAAATAGTTAAAAGTTTTTACAACGACAATCATTTCCAGATCCATAAGGCAATAACAATTGTTTCCATTCCCCTTTTCTCCACATTTTTTTGTCTTTATAGAGCGTTCATCTTGTATACTCAGCTAACTCGAGTTCCATTTCTAATATATTTCTCTTTTAACTCAATTTCAATAACATCCCCACTTGCCATCCTTAGCAAATGAAACTTTTCATACAACAAAGAGCTCAATTTCAAAGAACATCCCCACTTGCCATCCTTCGCATCCTTGCGATGTTAATTCGAAGGAAAATAAATTCAAGTATTACTTGGTTTTCTTTCATTTGTTCTTGTCATCGACTACTACTCAATTATCTATCACTTACAGTAACCAAATGAAGTTCGTAGCTATTGAATTCGAGGCTTTAAGACTATTTCTACTTTAAATTTCCAAAAAGTGTTGTCCGCAAACATTTCCTTTTAGTCGGAAAGTAATCGCCAATCCTGTACTCGCTCAAATGCTTGGCGCAACAAAGATGCCGCCAACCATCCCTTCGATAAGCTTCTTCCTTCCTCCAAGTATTACGGCTTCATTCCGTTCGAGCTTTTGAGTTTCGGACTTTTATTTCGAAAGTTCAGGGCTTGAAAAAGCTTGAATAATATGTCTTGATTAATCCAAAATCGAAGTTCCTAAGACGTAATGATCATCGCATCATATGATTAGAAAGACTTAACTGTTTGGGAGCTACTCGGTTCCATGTTTATGGATTATCTGGCCGCTTAGTGGATGCTTACAAACGGTGGAATATGTATATCCGGCTGCCATCACAGTTGTAATACGAAATATCGTCGAGTTGAACACTTGTGTCAACTATAATACAAACGACTTGATGTTCGGTGTGTAATTCCAAAAACAAGATGAGAGTAGTTAAAAGAATACGAATCACATGACAAATCATCGTGATTATCAAGCATCCCTCACTCGCCGTACCAACTTTGTTACGCGAAACATAAGGACAGGGGCAGCGAGACGACTTCTTATAGTATTATGATGGAGGAATTCAGAGCATCTGCCTCATACTTCATTGTATCACTCGTCCAATAATAAGAAAAGACTTAGTGATGGTGATCATCAAATTACACATTGAATATGAGTAACACAACTCGACTTTTGCCCGTGGGGGAGGATGAAACTGCTACGGCATCGTCCTAACTTCATTCCAGCAGATCCCTAAACAATAACATATGCCTACAAAAACTAAAAGCAATTGGTTTAGCACAATCGTTTAAAGAATGAAGTAGGAAAAGTCCTTCTCCTATAAATAGCTCGACATATCCCAACCTTTCACATAGATCACATCTGATACTTTAGAGACAGGGAGAGATATGGGTTTAACTCGGTTGGCTTTTCTTCTTCTGGTTGGATCGTTCAGATGCTCTGAGAGGGAATTAGTGATCGTAACTTTTTCGCCATTTTTCAGTATAAGCGGAAGTTTAATGTATCACAACAGAGCGTTTATCAGATTATGAGATCTGTTCGCTGCATCCATTACGATTTGATCAAGTAGGTTTTTCGTACGAGTGTTTGTGCGATCGTAATGGACACAATAGTTTATAGTATCGAAGAATGGCAACCAACACCTTTTGACGACGATTCTACCTCTTTCAAGGACAGACCAACTCCTAACCTGAACATCGCAGAATACAAAGAATTTTTTTCTATTTTGTGAAGTAAGAAAGCAGATTAAACTGCGATTTATACGAAGAATTAAAGAGTGAAAAGAGAAATATAGTAATAGTAGTAACGTGTATTATTCAATCACACCACATAGGACTGCCTGCCTTTTCGTGTCTTGTTCGAACATTCAAACCGCGTAAGCATGACTTCTATTCATTTTCTATTTTTACTTTTTTCAATCTTTACTCTCTTCAGGAGTTACGTCTTGTCTTAAACATCATTCATCGTTAGAGATGTGCTCAGATGGTGTTGTCACCGTCCGGGGTTGGAGTCGGCCAGCCAGGCGACCAAGGGTAGCATAGGGACGCGGTAATCGCATTACTGGTCAAACACGTGCCGTTGCGCTGTATGCTCCAAACACATTCACTGCACAAGCTATGGTGCTGGTTGTCGTCGTACACGGAGAACTTCTTCTCATCCGCCAGGGCCCATTTGAAACTACAGTGGAAGAGGGTGTTGCCCAGAAATATGGTCCTGAAGTGAAACCCCCATGATTCGCCTGGAGGCAGCA
Source organism: Melastoma candidum (assembly GCA_023653495.1). Classification (NCBI taxonomy): domain Eukaryota; kingdom Viridiplantae; phylum Streptophyta; class Magnoliopsida; order Myrtales; family Melastomataceae; genus Melastoma; species Melastoma candidum. Next base: position 16,646 of record JAKZET010000092.1, read on the forward strand.
AATGGTCCCCCAGGTCGTCATCCGCGGAGAGACAACGAAACGAGAGAACCAACCCGCTGCCGAGATCGTTTTTTATGACCACGGATTTGGGATCGTTGGTCGCATATGAGATTGAAATGATGGAGAAAAGAACAAATGCAAACGGAATGATACCCGCCATCTCTCGTTTCTCCGCTGTGGTTTAGGAGAAATATTGGGTACACTACACAACACTTGGGCTACAACATATTTATAGGGAAGAACGAAAATAAAATAAAATAAAATAAGGAAAATAGTTTAATTCGAAGGAAAATAAATAAATTAATTAAATTATTGGAGGAGGAGGATGTTGTTGTTTGGTTTTTGTGTAGGCCGCCGGCATTGCAGTTTTGGATAATTTCTGTCTTGTTTTTTGTTTTATTTTATTTTCCTCATGATAGCTAATTGGGTATTATATATACATTCCAACACACCATCATCGGCATAATCTCTCCTCCTCCTCCTCCACCTTATGCTAATTTACACATTCATTACCCTTTAATTATTATTACCTATAATTATTTGAGAGTTCATTTGTTTCATTTAGGAGTTCAATTTAGTATAATTATACTACGTACAGGATTAGTGAAAAAACAAAACAAGAATTTTACAATTTTTTCCATAAAAATTTTATGATGGGAAAAAAAAGGAATTTTATTGGAGTGCCTGTCTTTTCATGTCTTATTCGTATAGTCAAACCACGTAAGGATGACTTCTATTCGTTTTTTATTTTTTATTTTTTATCTTTACCCTCCTCATGAGGTACTCCTTGTTTTATACATCATTCATCATTAGGGATGTGCTCAGCTGGTGTAGTCATCGTCGAGGTTGGTGTCGGCCAGACCAAGGGTAGCTGTTTGGATCATTTCTTTCATCTTTATTTTTCCGGCAATATTCTCGGCGCCGGACTCGACTGATCGGTCCCATTCTCCTCTCATCCTCATCTATGTATTATTAATTAATGTAAAATAAATGACAGCTAATTGATCTTCTTATACATACATTCCAACACACCATCAATGCTTTAAACTTTCGTTACGCTTAATTATTATTACCTATAATTATGATTTATTCATATTTGAGTTCATTCTGTCGTTTAGGCAATCTTTTCATCTTAATAAAGTTAATCTACTTGTTCAATTTAAAAGCAAAATCGAAAAAGGCACGGACTGATATACCTATCTATCCATCGTTAAAAATGAAACAGGCAACGTTAGTAATGCTCGGCGGGATTCGGGAGTAGTCGATAATATTGGCCGCACTTGGGACGTTTGACATCGAAAGTGTGGGTGAAATCGGTTATTGGAATGGAAAACTTTCATCTGCAGGAGCGGGAGAAGTTTCTCTTTTTATTGTCAAGGTTTCCGTAACCTTTTATAGTGAAGTTCGTAGATATCTTTGTAAGTTTGTCTAGTCGAGCTAATTTTGAAGAAGACGATGCGAACACAAGTCCCAAATTTTGGTGTTGTGGAATTACATTACTTTTCAACTTCGATGAGTATATGATACAAGAAGAAGAAGAGAAGGCTTCATGATCGACAAAGCATGCGAAGATCGACCTCCTCCGTTGTGACCTGTTAATTTCAAACAGCTAACAAGGATTATTTTACGACTTTTTCGAAGGATGTATTCGGTGCAGTGCAGCAGCAGCAACAACAACAGCAAGGTTTATTCGATACGATTCAAGATGTGATGACGATGCCTTTGTATCATTGAGCTGCTTTTATCTTTTCTTCCGGTGGATAAGGTAGATGTATCGGAGTGAGTACTGATCCTTGACGATTGATCGTCTTGCATGATCAACATGCTCTAAGATCCATCTTCAAGGATGATTTACAAAATGTCGAGCCTCCCCCTATTTATTGGGATGTGCTTCCTCTAATCTAAGTTTGAAAATACTACCATGTTGCCTATAAGTTATCTTGAACACACTTTTCACCTACCCGACACTTAAAAACGCACGTATTTATCACGAGTTGTAGCTACCATCCTAAAAATTTCTAGAGAATATATTTGTCCCGAGAATTCAAGAGATATCGAGAAGAGGAAGATTGCGTTTAATTTTTTTAACAGGACTGACCAACACCAAAGCTGAATATTGCAGAATATAGAGAAATTTCTTCATTGTTGTACAGAAGAATGATTTTTATCAGGCAAGAAAGCAGAGCTAACTGTGATTTATACGAGGAATCAAAGTGAAGGGAGAAATATAATAGTAGGATGTATTTGTATACTATTCAAGCACACCATCATATGAGTTGCCTGCCTTTTCATGTTTTGTTCGCATGCATGGCTAGTATTCATTATTATTATCTTTTTATAATATCTCTACTCTCCTCAGGAGTTACGCCATGCCTTATACATCATCCATCATCGTTAGAGATGTGCTCAGTTGGTTCAAGTAATAACTATGAAATAAATGAGAGAATCTTCTGCTGCCGCTGCAGGAGCAACAACAGCCACGAAAGGCATGGAGCGGGGGCTGCAATTTACCTTCCTCACTCACAAAGGAGCATCCCTACCATCTCCACCAGCATCAATCATGCGTGGCCTACCTGTCGACATCCGACGGGATACCCACAGTGTGCTCCTAATTTATTCAGAACAAAAGAAAGGGGTCGAGAGCTCGCCACTGCATCATCAATTGTGCAGGGATTTCTTAAGGATTTCCAGCGCCTCTTCAACAGAGGATGCATTCTCAAGTTTGGATCTATCGACCAATGGTTGATTCCTGACCAGCGTTGGCAAGATTTCAAATTCATGTATGATACAACCGCAGCGAGAAGATCATAAGAAAATCTCCACAAATTGTTGTAAACAAAAAAAATAGTTAATCGCCTTGGACATTTGAAAGCAGTAAACACGATCTCGGGAAGGCATGCACGACTTCGCTGTGTGAGAAGTCAGGTTCTGCTGTGTGAGGAACCAATCTCTGTTCTGTTTCTCTTCTGTTCTAAGTGACTGGTTTTATGGTTATCTATGGAGTACCTACAGGCTTATTTTGAGAAGAGACGAAAACTGCGAGGAAATCCTCTGTGAAGCTATTAAGTGCTGAAGCATTCCTCTGCTGTGAAACAAAAACGGGCTGCCATCAGAGAAGTCGTTCCTTACTGAAGGAAATCATTTGTGATGATTTATACTTTAACATAACGTTGTCATTGCGCATTGATAGACAGGCTTACGCCTAAGCGACAACGTGCTGTGTGGAAATCCTTTGAGCAATCAACTTCTGAGTATGAGTAGAACTGCCCGCCTTTTCTTCTTATTCGCATATTCAAACCACGTACGCATGACTTTTATTCATTAATTTTTTTTATCCCAATTCTCTTCGGGAGTCAAGCCTTGTCTTATACATATCATCATCCATTGTCAGGGTTGTGCTCAGCTGGTTTACTCGTCGTCCGGGGTTGGAGTCGGCCAGCCACGCGACCAAGGGTAGCAGTGGGACGTGGTAAACGCATTTCTGCTCAAACACGTGCCATTGCGCTGTATGCTCCATGAACATTCCGTGCACACGTAACGGTGCTGGTTGTCGTCGTACACGGCGAACTTCTTCTCATCTGCCAGGGCCCATTTGAAACCACAGTGGAAGAGGGTCGTGCCGGGATAAGTGGTCCTGAAGTGAAACCGCCATGTTTCGCCCGGAGGCACCAAATGGTTCCCCAGGTCGTCGTCCGCGGAGAGACAACGAAGTGCGAGAACCAACCCACTGCCGAGATCCTTCTTTATGACCACGGATTTGCTATCGAAAATCGCATCGGATATTCCTGAGATGGAAATGACGGAGAGAAGAACAAATGCAAGCCGAATCGTAGCCATAAAAAAATCCCCCTCTCCCTTCTCCTTGGTGGTCTTCACACACTTCGGCTGTAACATTTTTATAGGGGGAAAAAAATGCGAGAAATGAAAATAAAAAAACTTGATCAAAAGTCAACTTTTGGGCCAGTATTATATATTTTATTTTCCCATTTTTTCTGGAGTAATTTTATTAAAAATTTCACATATTATATATTTTATTTGCAACATAATCTCCTGTAATTGAAAAATAGTTTTTGCATTCTTGTTATATTAATTCGAAGGGAAATAAATTAAACTAGTACTTTATTTTCTTTAATATCTATTACTTACAGTAACCACATAATAATAAAAGAGGACATCTTGCTGTTTTGTTCTGTGTTGGTCAACTCTCTCTCTCTCATTCATTATCATGTTTGCATAGTAAATGTAAAAAAAAAAAAAAATTGACAGCTATCGATCTATACATACATTCCAACACAGCAACAGCATCGGCATAATCCCCCTTCCTTATGCTTTACAAATTTATTGGGTTTATCTACTTGTTCAATAAACGTAAAAGGAAGGAGTCGCTGACTGATTTTCTAGAAATACGACGTAGAAATGAAAGTACTAGGAGGGAGATGTATCTATCCATCGCCTAAAGATGAAATCGGTAATCGATAAAGCAGTCGGTCGCCTCGCTTCCGAATTTTCCTCGCACTTAGTTTTGTTGAGAAGAAGTTTGTTGAATTAGTTGGTCACTCAAGATAATTTTTGATAGTAAACTGTGGTGTTTTTGTTCGAAAAGAACACAATCAACTAGTAAAATACAAGTAAGTCGAAGAGGCTTCAAAGTTCAGATTAATGCGCACATGTTCATTTGTAATGGACGTGAGGGTTTTCTATGGAATTCAGGCACATAGAAATAGTTATTAGTAGATAAGATTAGATTATCGTATAAATAGTTAAAAGTTTTTACAACGACAATCATTTCCAGATCCATAAGGCAATAACAATTGTTTCCATTCCCCTTTTCTCCACATTTTTTTGTCTTTATAGAGCGTTCATCTTGTATACTCAGCTAACTCGAGTTCCATTTCTAATATATTTCTCTTTTAACTCAATTTCAATAACATCCCCACTTGCCATCCTTAGCAAATGAAACTTTTCATACAACAAAGAGCTCAATTTCAAAGAACATCTGTTACACTAAGAGGGGGGGTGAATTAGTGTTAATCTCCAAAATTGGATTTTAACCCTTTTTCGTTTTACCCCGCAGCGGAATGAAAAGCTTCTGTTAAACAGAGCCTGTAAGTTTCTGTAAGACAGAACGTTTGATTGTGTACGCAAATTTGTTTGATGGACACAAGGATTTTTATAGTGGTTCAGCAAATTGCTTACGTCCACTCTTCACCCAAATATTTGGATGGTTTCCACTCAAATGTATCTCAGTACAAATTACACAAGTGATAGCAACCAAAAGTAAACCCGTAGGGTTCTGTACAATAGATGCTTGAGTGGCAGAACACAGACCAGAAGGTTCTGTGCCGTAGAGGCTCGTTATGTAGCACAAACCCGAAGGTTCTGTACTATAGTAACTTATGCTCAATACAGACCAGAAGGTTCTGTATCGTAGAGGGTAAGGCACAACACAGACCAGAAGGTTCTGTGTCGAAGAGACTTAGGCACAACACAGACCAGAGGGTTCTGTGTCGAAGAAGGTAGGCACAACACAGAGGGTTCTGCGTTGAAGAAGGTAGGCACAACACAGACCAGAAGGTTCTGTGTCGAAGAAGGTAAGCACAACACAGACCAGAAGGTTCTGTGTCGAAGAAGGTAAGGCACAACACAGAGAGTTCTGTGTCGAATATGTCAATCCACAACAGAAGGTTCTGTATAGGAAAATGACTTAGTTGAGAAGCACAGATCTAAAAGATTCTGTACCAAGGGTAGTCGACCTTCTACTGAACAGACCGTGAGGTTCTGTAGCAAAAGTGACAAGGAAAATGTATGCACAGACCCGTAGGGTTCTGTACTACAGAGGGTTGTACAGACCGTAAGGTTCTGCACTAAAGTAGATTCAGACCTGAAGGTTCTGCTCTACAGAGGGTTATACAGATCCGAAGATTCTGTACAACAGAAGGTTGCACGCGTTAACGTGACTAACAATGTAACCAAATGCGCAATCCTCTTAAGGAAAACGACTTCGTGGCGTACCCCACGCGAGCACGTAGCGGACCCTACGCAAGCGAACAGCAACCTCTGTTCAAGGATGGATTTTCCCTCCGGCGGCTCCACACGACCTGCACGATCTCCTCGAGATAGCGACTATGTGGCGTACCCCACACAAGCACGTAGCATACCCTACGCAAGTACGCAGCAGACCCTGCGCAAGCACGCGGCAAACCCCACGCAAGCAGACGGCAGCCTCCGTCCTAGGTTCCTGCACACAGAGTTCTACACAACAGAAGCTGGTCAGTCCCTCACCTTCTGTGCTCCCGAGGTTCAGCCCTTCTCTCCGGCCCGCTGCACGTTGCCCACGTACACACGCTTCCAACAACGTCTCCTGCAGCTTCCAGCCGAGTCCCTCGAGCCCCCGAGTCACTCTCCCAAAAGGCTTCACCAACGATGCACCTTCCGCCGGTAGTGCTCCTCGTGTGACTAACTCGAACGAATGAAAGAACTAAAGCAAGCTCAAGCACACGTCTCTCTGGACAGAATGGGATGGGAGAAAAGAATTGTCTGTATGATATGTTGTTATTACAATGGAGAGGGCGTGGCTATTTATACACTGAATTCTAAGAAGAAAATGCAAGAAGGAAAATATAAATGCGTAATCTGCAAAAAGAGAAATTAAAAGTTAGTTTACATAATAAACAGAATGATATACACGTGCAAGCATTCAGAAAATAAATCAGAATAAGATCATGATATATTTTCCATAAATAGTGCACCATAGAAGGTATCGCAGAAGGTTCTGCTCGATAACCTTCTACAGGTGGAAACAATCGTTGATTTGTTTCCAAATGACTTGAAATCAATTCCATCCTGATAAAGATACATAGGAGGACGCATCTAGACAGGTGGTAGTGATAGGTTTGCAAATAACGGTCGTATAGTGGTCAATTAAGCTTACAGAAGCCTGTAGACCGTCTAATAGAACCTTTCCATAAGTAGAAGATATATTTCCTTTACAAGAATTATTATCTCCAATATGATTATTTGGAAACCAAATCGTGGTAATTTGATCAGATAAATATCTTAATCAAATTAAGCATATTTCGTAATTAAATAATTGAAATCTAATCATTTAATTACAAAAATAATTCTTACAAGAAGTCCTTTATAATAGAAGCTTCTGTATAATAGAATGTTCGACCTTCTGTAGTACAGAGGGTCAGGCTCATCATCAAAACCTTTTCCAACAATCTCCCCCTTTTTGATGATGACAAAACATTCATCGTTGAGGGAAATATGTTTGCAAGAACTCCCCCTAACTCCCCCTAAATAGATGAGAGTAAGAGTCTCGCGTTTGTACAGAACCATAAGGTTTCTGTGAAACAGAGCATAGAAGCTTCTGTTATGAAGAAGGTTGTACAGAGCACAAAGGCTTCTGTGATTAATACAGAGCGTGGAGCTTCTGTATATAGCCCGACAAAAATGATGGTGTTTCATTTCTGCACTCCCAGCAATAGTGACTTTAAAAAGATCACGAATCGCATTCCCTGCAGAAGGTTGCGATTATGAGCTGCATCAGTCTCATAGGCTTCTATACCATAGATGGTATAGCCTTCTACGACCCATTGAGTTATAGAAAATCAAGGATTTTTCTATAACCAATACAGAGCTAGGTACTCCCCCTCAACACAATTTTCTCCCCCTTTTTGTCACATCAAAAAGAAGATGAATGTAGGTTGATAAAGAAGAGTAAATTTCTTGCAGAAGGTATGACATATCGTTCATAACCAACGTGCAGAAGGTAGTTTTAATTCTTACAGAGGGTAGAGTAGAGAGTGCAAAACCGTCATGCAGAATGTGGTGCAGAAGGTATGACAGAAACTTCAAATACCATTCATGCAAAGGAGTTGTGTCCAACAAATTGGCACTTATTACAATCTAGAAGACCACAGAAATCAGTTTTTAGTCTAGCTAGAAATGCGGAAAAGAGAGAACATCAAGAGATTTCATTTTTCCTCTTCCTCCTCAGAAGGGACTGCATCAAGATTATCACGGATAACCTTTGCTTGACGTTCCAGCTCGCGAGTCAGGTTCTCTACCATTTTGCGTAGGACGCGCATATCTTCCTCATTTGCTACAGCCTTCTGCTGGAGGTCCTTGAGGAGAGCAGTTTGTTCCAGGAGGATGGTCATCTCAGCAGAGGACTTGGGTTGTCTCTGTGCTGAAGGAGCCTTAGCTGCAGAGGCAGAAGCAGAAGGTGCAGTAGCAGCCTTTCTGGACATTCTGGCAGACAGGGGCTTATCATCATCATCCTCAGTGGTGTCCTGTGACTTCAATTTGAGAGTCCAGGAGGAGCCCTTCCTTACATAATGCATGCTGGCTATGATCTGGTGCCCAAAGGTACCAACCTTCCATTTCTCTTGGAAAGTAGATGCATCAGTAGAAACACGGGCAAGCTTAAGAAGGCCGGCAATTACCTGGCCATAAGGCAGAGCCTTTCCTGTTGTATTGCAGCAACGTTTCATGTGCGAGAACACCAGCAAGCCAAGGTTGAAAGGGATTCCCTTCATGATGTGAGCCATCAGTGACGCATCAATTGAGGTGATGGTTTCGATGCTCCCGGTCCTTGGTAAGAGGCAGAATAGCACAACTCGATGCAATACACGAGTCTTGAGTTCCAGCTTTGTGGACTCCAGGTATTTGTCCGATTGGACTCTTTCTCCCATGATGATGTTGTAGGATTCCTCCTTTCCAAGATCTGACAGTGGGTCATATTCCTCACAGCCAAACAATTGGTTAACATCATGTGCAGAGAAGACAAGCGGAACCCCTTCAATCACTGTTTTGATGAACTTGACATGAGGTCCTTGTTCATGGAACGTAATGTTACCATAGAACTCTCTCAGGCGAGAAACGGCCACCTCTGCATATGTCTCACAGAAGTTTTTCAGACCAACTTTCTCAAGCAATGGAGCAATGTCAAGATCATTTGCCTTAAACCAATTAAAATCAATGCGCTTGAAGGCAGCGAACTGTCGACCAGCAGCATCACATTTGGGCAATTTGGTATCGGCAAGCACAGTTTCTATCTCCTTTCTAGAGACTAGAGGGTTTACCGGAAATATGAAGGTATCCAGCCCCTCAGTGAAGGTGTCCACAGATTTCTCCGGGGACTTGGTTTTCTTTGCAGCCGCTTTGACAAGAGAGGTGCTGACAGTCTCGGGCTCTTTCCGTTTCAGCCTAGTCCGTGAGGATACACCTCCTGACTTGATGGCATCATGGAGAAGCTTTGTTCCAGAGGGTGCTGCAGGCTTCTGGGTAGCCTTCTGTGCAGCAGAGGCAACGCCTTTCAGCTTGAGGTCAGGGGAGACAGAGATGACAGGAGCAGGAGCTTCCTCATCTGGTTCCTCTGGTGCGTCATCGACAAGGGGCACTTCCACCTCCTTATCAGACTCAGCATTCTCCTCAGGAGTGGCGATCTTTGATGCATCAATGTCATCAGCCGCAGTAGAACCCTTGGCAGAGGGTTCAGGGTCAGGGAGTTCCTTTGTCGCAGCGACCAGGGATCCCTCAAGTGCTTTCTCTTCCACTTGGATTTGGGCTTTTTCAAGTCCCTTGTCCTTGGAGAGTGATTGCATGTCATCGTGGGTCTCGACAACAGCAAGAATGGTCTGTTCCTTCGCAGGAGAGATGGGTTTCTCCGGCGAGGAAGGATGGAGTCCTGCTCGCAGATCATGCAGGCTTCTCCGATCCAGAGGTGCGGGCCTTCTTTCTTCCGGCCTTAGCCTTTTTCCTCAAGGATTTTGCCTTGGGTGCCATGGATTATGAAGAACAAAGGTCTGGGAGTTTTAGGGCAAAAAGAAATGGGATGCGATGATCTGAAGGTGGTGAAGAAGAAGGGTGACGGTTGTGGGTTTTTAAGTTGACACAAAAAGCCGGTTTATGGGAATAAAATATTTTTCCCGCTCAAGTGATCTATTTGAGATGTCATGTCAAACTGTCATGCATCAGAACACGGGGGAAAGGAAATTTTATTTCCTTAATTCGATTGTGTGAGGCGAATGGCTTTTCAAGGCAAGAAAGACATCGTCACCTTCTGTTAAAGCTTCTTCCACACCGAAGAGCTAAATATAATGGATATTTGTATCCAAGTATAATTTATTAGGATTTTAATATTCCTAACAAAGAAAATTTCGATCAGAATAAATATTTTATTCATCAAAATCTTTTATTGGATGATATATTATATCTCCAGATTTAGTTTGAAAGTTACCTAAATTAAAGTTTAGGTAAGCATTTCGTAAGACCTTCTACAAGGTAGAAAGTTTAATCAACTCTCGGTAATGAAGTGTACAAAGGTGTACCTTCTATATGATAGATGATGGAATTTAACCTTCTATTGTATAGAAAGCTAAATATACGACCTTCTATAGTGAAGTGTACGACGTTGTACCTTCTATAGTATAGAAACAGAGGATTATTCCTTCTGTATGAAGTGTACAAGTATGTACCTTCTGTAGTAAGTTTCTGAAGTACTTACTTAACTTTTCGTTGTCTTATGAAAGACATTATATAGGATGGCATATTCCTAACTCGCTTCTGAAAAAGAAAAATTTTTCTTTATCCAGAGGTTTAGTAAAGATATCAGCCAATTGGTGTTCGGTGTTAATGTATTCTACATTAACAGAACCCTGTTGTACATTATCTCTCAGAAAGTGATGTCTGAGTTCGATATGCTTCGATCTCGAGTGATATACTGGATTCTTAGCTAGGCTAATAGCACTAGTATTATCACATTTGATCGGTATCTTTGTAAATGAGTGACCATAGTCCTCAAGTTGTTGTTTCATCCACAGGAGTTGTGCACAGCAGCTTGCGGCTGCTATATACTCAGCTTCTGCAGTGGAGAGGGCAACAGAAGTCTGCTTCTTGGAAAACCATGAAATCAACATGTTTCCCATGAGCTGACAAGTACCACTTGTACTCTTTCTGTCCACCTTACTTCCTGCGAAGTCTGCATCGGAGTATCCAGTGAGATCAAAGTTTGATTTCTTAGAATACCAGATGCCAAGGTTTACAGAACCCTGTAGATATCTAAAGATCCTCTTGACCGGAGTCATGTGAGATTTTTTAGGTGCTGATTGAAATCTAGCACAGAGACATACACTAAACAGTATGTCAGGTCTAGAAGCTGTAAGGTACAGAAGAGAACCTATCATGCTTCTGTAGAGCTTACTATCCACTTCTTTACCGTTTTCGTCTTTGTCCAATTGAGTGTTTGTGCCCATTGGAGTAGACAAAGGTTTCGTGCCTTCTAGGCCGAATTTCTTCAGAAGCTGCTTAGTGTACTTTTCTTGATGTAAGAAAGTACCTTCTGCAGATTGCTGAATTTGTAAACCGAGGAAGAACGTGAGTTCTCCCATCATACTCATCTCAAACTCGCTTGTCATGAGTTTGGAGAATTCTGCACAGAGCGTTTTATCAGTTGATCCAAAGATAATGTCATCGACATAGATCTGGACAACAATGAGATGATTGCTTCTGTGTTTGAGAAAGAGAGTAGTATCTACTCTTCCTCTATTGTAGCCCTTTTCGACAAGGAAGGAGCTAAGTTTCTCATACCATGCTCTAGGAGCCTGTTTAAGGCCATATAGAGCTTTGGAGAGTTTATAGACGTAGTCTCTATGTTGCAGATCCTCGAAACCAGGAGGTTGACTTACGTAGACCTCTTCCTTGATTTCTCCATTGAGGAATGCACTTTTTACGTCCATTTGATACAACTTAAAGTTGTTAAAGCAAGCATAGGCTAATAACATTCGTATTGCCTCTAGACGAGCTACAGGAGCAAACGTCTCATCAAAGTCGATACCCTCTTGTTGAGAGTACCCTTTTGCAACGAGCCGAGCCTTGTTCCTCACAACAATGCCTGACTCATTTAGTTTGTTCCTGAAAACCCATTTAGTCCCAATGATGGAACGGTTACCAGGTTTAGGAACAAGTGACCACACTTTGCTCCGTTCAAATTGTTCAAGCTCCTCTTGCATAGCAAGTATCCAATCTGGATCGTTGAGAGCTTCATCAATATTCTCTGGCTCTTTCTGTGATAGAAAAGCCGAGTGTTTATAGAAGGCATTTACAGAACTTCTAGTCTGTATGCCTCTGTTAAGATCTCCTATAACTTGGTCTATAGGATGACGTCTTTGATAAAGAGCAGGTGCTCTAATATCACTTTGTTGATCATTATGAGAATGTTCTTCATAATTATCATTTGTTTGTTCAAGATCATTTTTAGATTCATGAACAGAAGGTTCACCCTTCTCTTTCGTAGAGGGTAGAGGTTCTACAGCATCTTCTGTAGGTTCTTGAGATATAACATCTCTTGCAATAATAGTAGGAAGGTTATTAATTTTTACATTAATAGACTCCTCTATAGTAGAAGTTCTTTTGTTTAGAACTCTATAAGCTTTGCTAGACAAAGAGTATCCGAGAAAGATGCCCTCATCTGTCTTAGCTTCGAACTTTCCTAAATTGTCCTTAGAAGGTCTCAAGATAAAACAAGGACTTCCAAAGGAGTAGAAATAGGAGATGTTCGGTTTTCTCCCCCTGTATAGTTGATAGGGAGTTTTCTCAAGTATGGGTCTAAGTAGAACCCGGTTTGATATGTAGCATGCTGTATTAACAGCTTCTGCCCATAGGTTCTGTGGAGCAGAGCTCTCACACATCATGGTTCTAGCCATGTCTATTAGAGTTCTATTTTTCCGTTCTGCTACTCCATTCTGTTGAGGAGTATAAGGAGCAGAAAAATTGTGATCGATACCTTGTTCGTCACAGAAAGTAGCGAAGTCATGGTTTTCAAACTCAGTACCATGATCCGTTCTTATAGCCTTTACAGAAGATCCAGTTTCATTCTGTAATTTCTTAGCTAGCTTAATGAAAGTTTCAAAAGCATCGCTTTTGTGAGTTAGAAATTTAACCCACGTATATCTAGAGTAGTCATCGACCACAACTAGACAGTACCTTCTACCGCCGACACTCTGAACTCTAGTAGGTCCGAATAGATCCATATGTAGAAGTTCAAGAGGTTGAGAAGTAGAGACTTCATTCTTAGATTTGAATGAAGACTTAGTTTGTTTTCCAAGAGAACATGCTTCACAGAAGCTGTCATGCTCAAAACGGATATTGGGTAATCCCTTAACCAAATCCTTTTTCACAAGCTTGGATAACAATTTGAAGTTGGAGTGTCCCAACCTTCTATGCCATAGTAGGCTTTCATCTTTGACTGTCAGAAGGCAACTTTATGTAGTACAGAAGCTATTCTGAGTCAAGGTGTAGATGTTCCCTTTACGGTTCCCAATGAAGCGAACTTCATTGTTTAGGACTCCGGAACACTTATCTTGATCAAAAGTTATTTTATAACCTTTGTCACAAAGCTGGCTAATGCTCAGCAAATTATGTTTGAGTTCTGTAACCAACAAAACCTCATCGATGACCATGGAGTCAGAACTTCCAATGGTACCTTTGCCGATGACAGAGCCTTTGCTATTGTCACCGAATTTAACCGACCCTCCACATTGTAGAGTCAGTTGGGAAAATTTGGATGGGTCTCCGGTCATGTGCCTGGAGCATCCACTATCCAGATACCATTCGCTTTCAACAGTTTCTGTTTGAAAGCAGGTATGAAGTTCATTTTGAGTTTCTGTGTGAGTTGTGAGGCACACTTGTGCTTCCTCATCATCAGAATCATCAAGTTCTGCCCAAGAAGCTATTGCTTTCTTGAACTTGTATTTAGGAGAAGGTTTCTCCTTTTCTTTAAGTAAAGGACATTCTGTTTTGTAGTGTCCTTTCTTTTTGCATTCAAAGCATGTGACCAACTTTGGATCCATGTGTTTTTGGCTTCTCTTATTGAAGCGCTTTTTGGAGGCGAACCGCAAAAGTCGTTTAGCTATCATTGCGAGTTCATCATCCGAATCAGCTTCTGCTTCATCATCCGAACCTTCTGTAGGTTCTTCTGATGCTCTGAAAGCAACAGGTGCTCTCTTTATATCTGGTTGAGAGGATCTTTCCATCTCATACGAGATTAAGGAGCTCATCAACTGATCTAGTCGAAGAATAGAGAGGTCTTTAGCTTCCTCTATAGCCGTTTTCTTGGCTTCCCATGATTTGGGTAGAGTACGCAAAACCTTTCGAACTAGTTCAGAATTTTGATAGGTTTTGCCCAAATGAGTTAGGGCATCGACTAGGAGGTTGAGTCTCTGGAACATTTGTTCTACAGATTCATCAGCCTTCATAGTAAAGTTTTCATATTGGTGAATTAAGAAATTCACCTTAGTTTCTCTTATCTGGTCTGTCCCAATATACATGGTGACAAGTTTGTCCCAGATTTCCTTGCCCGAAGTGCAAGTTGAAACTTTGACGAATTCACCTTCTGACATAGCATTGAACATCAAATACTTTGCCGTTTTAGTGAGTCGTCTGATCTTAAGGTATTCCCTTGTAGGATGACCTTCTCGATCAAATCGTTGGTTCTCAGGTATAGAAGGTGGACCATCTTCTATATAAGACCATAAGTCTTCGTCGATAGCATCAACGAATGCGCTCATTCGAATTTTCCAATAGGCAAAATTCTTACCATCGAAAATGGGAGGATTCCCAACATGTGGTTTAGGCACATTATAGTTTTCAGCCATATGTTCGATTCGTATAGAGTATTACGCTTCTATAGAACAGAACGTTGACGAATAGAACCTCAACAAAGAAGCAAGCTTCTGTTGGGTAGAAATCAGCTGTCAAGCTGTAGTTGTTGGATTCGCAGAGCGATAGGCTTCTGCAGAAAATGCCAACAGATTGTATGCTTCTGTAGAATGTACCGTATGCTTCTACAAAGTAGAGGAACAAATCGTTTCTCACAGAACAAGGTGCTTCTGTGGAACAGAGGTTAAATTCTGATAGAGCGTAAGCTTCTACAGAATAGAACCAAGTTGATTTTCACAAAGCTTAAAGCTTCTGTGCAGTAGCGGGTTGATTCTGATAGAGCGTAGGCTTCTACAGAATAGAACCTAGTATGTTTTCACAGAGCTTAAAGCTTCTGTTGAATAGCGGGTTGATTCTGATAGAGCGTAAGCTTCTACAGAATAGAAACAGTCACAGAGCTAAAAGCTTCTGTGGAGAAAGGTGTATAGCTGGTAAGAGCTTTTCAAGGATCTACAACAAGCTGTTAAGCCTCTGTTGAACCCGCTCTGATACCAATTGTTACACTAAGAGGGGGGGTGAATTAGTGTTAATCTCCAAAATTGAATTTTAACCCTTTTTCGTTTTACCCCGCAGCGGAATGAAAAGCTTCTGTTAAACAGAGCCTGTAAGTTTCTGTAAGACAGAACGTTTGATTGTGTACGCAAATTTGTTTGATGGACACAAGGATTTTTATAGTGGTTCAGCAAATTGCTTACGTCCACTCTTCACCCAAATATTTGGATGGTTTCCACTCAAATGTATCTCAGTACAAATTACACAAGTGATAGCAACCAAAAGTAAACCCGTAGGGTTCTGTACAATAGAGGCTTGAGTGGCAGAACACAGACCAGAAGGTTCTGTGCCGTAGAGGCTCGTTATGTAGCACAAACCCGAAGGTTCTGTACTATAGTAACTTATGCTCAATACAGACCAGAAGGTTCTGTATCGTAGAGGGTAAGGCACAACACAGACCAGAAGGTTCTGTGTCGAAGAGACTTAGGCACAACACAGACCAGAGGGTTCTGTGTCGAAGAAGGTAGGCACAACACAGAGGGTTCTGCGTCGAAGAAGGTAGGCACAACACAGACCAGAAGGTTCTGTGTCGAAGAAGGTAAGCACAACACAGACCAGAAGGTTCTGTGTCGAAGAAGGTAAGGCACAACACAGAGGGTTCTGTGTCGAATATGTCAATCCACAACAGAAGGTTCTGTATAGGAAAATGACTTAGTTGAGAAGCACAGATCTAAAAGATTCTGTACCAAGGGTAGTCGACCTTCTACTGAACAGACCGTGAGGTTCTGTAGCAAAAGTGACAAGGAAAATGTATGCACAGACCCGTAGGGTTCTGTACTACAAAGGGTTGTACAGACCGTAAGGTTCTGCACTAAAGTAGATTCAGACCTGAAGGTTCTGCTCTACAGAGGGTTATACAGATCCGAAGATTCTGTACAACAGAAGGTTGCACGCGTTAACGTGACTAACAATGTAACCAAATGCGCAATCCTCTTAAGGAAAACGACTTCGTGGCGTACCCCACGCGAGCACGTAGCGGACCCTACGCAAGCGAACAGCAACCTCTGTTCAAGGATGGATTTTCCCTCCGGCGGCTCCACACGACCTGCACGATCTCCTCGAGATAGCGACTATGTGGCGTACCCCATACAAGCACGTAGCATACCCTACGCAAGCACGCAGCAGACCCTGCGCAAGCACGCGGCAAACCCCACGCAAGCAGACGGCAGCCTCCGTCCTAGGTTCCTGCACACAGAGTTCTACACAACAGAAGCTGGTCAGTCCCTCACCTTCTGTGCTCCCGAGGTTCAGCCCTTCTCTCCGGCCCGCTGCACGTTGCCCACGTACACACGCTTCCAACAACATCTCCTGCAGCTTCCAGTCGAGTCCCTCGAGCCCCCGAGTCACTCTCCCAAAAGGCTTCACCAACGATGCACCTTCCGCCGGTAGTGCTCCTCGTGTGACTAACTCGAACGAATGAAAGAACTAAAGCAAGCTCAAGCACACGTCTCTCTGGACAGAATGGGATGGGAGAAAAGAATTGTCTGTATGATATGTTGTTATTACAATGGAGAGGGCGTGGCTATTTATACACTGAATTCTAAGAAGAAAATGCAAGAAGGAAAATATAAATGCGTAATCTGCAAAAAGAGAAATTAAAAGTTAGTTTACATAATAAACAGAATGATATACACGTGCAAGCATTCAGAAAATAAATCAGAATAAGATCATGATATATTTTCCATGAATAGTGCACCACAGAAGGTATCGCAGAAGGTTCTGCTCGATAACCTTCTACAGGTGGAAACAATCGTTGATTTGTTTCCAAATGACTTGAAATCAATTCCATCCTGATAAAGATACATAGGAGGACGCATCTAGACAGGTGGTAGTGATAGGTTTGCAAATAACGGTCGTATAGTGGTCAATTAAGCTTACAGAAGCCTGTAGACCGTCTAATAGAACATTTCCATAAGTAGAAGATATATTTCCTTTACAAGAATTATTATCTCCAATATGATTATTTGGAAACCAAATCGTGGTAATTTGATCAGATAAATATCTTAATCAAATTAAGCATATTTCGTAATTAAATAATTGAAATCTAATCATTTAATTACAAAAATAATTCTTACAAGAAGTCCTTTATAATAGAAGCTTCTGTAGAATAGAATGTTCGACCTTCTGTAGTACAGAGGGTCAGGCTCATCATCAAAACCTTTTCCAACAACATCCCCACTTGCCATCCTTCGCATCCTTGCGATGTTAATTCGAAGGAAAATAAATTCAAGTATTACTTGGTTTTCTTTCATTTGTTCTTGTCATCGACTACTACTCAATTATCTATCACTTACAGTAACCAAATGAAGTTCGTAGCTATTGAATTCGAGGCTTTAAGACTATTTCTACTTTAAATTTCCAAAAAGTGTTGTCCGCAAACATTTCCTTTTAGTCGGAAAGTAATCGCCAATCCTGTACTCGCTCAAATGCTTGGCGCAACAAAGATGCCGCCAACCATCCCTTCGATAAGCTTCTTCCTTCCTCCAAGTATTACGGCTTCATTCCGTTCGAGCTTTTGAGTTTCGGACTTTTATTTCGAAAGTTCAGGGCTTGAAAAAGCTTGAATAATATGTCTTGATTAATCCAAAATCGAAGTTCCTAAGACGTAATGATCATCGCATCATATGATTAGAAAGACTTAACTGTTTGGGAGCTACTCGGTTCCATGTTTATGGATTATCTGGCCGCTTAGTGGATGCTTACAAACGGTGGAATATGTATATCCGGCTGCCATCACAGTTGTAATACGAAATATCGTCGAGTTGAACACTTGTGTCAACTATAATACAAACGACTTGATGTTCGGTGTGTAATTCCAAAAACAAGATGAGAGTAGTTAAAAGAATACGAATCACATGACAAATCATCGTGATTATCAAGCATCCCTCACTCGCCGTACCAACTTTGTTACGCGAAACATAAGGACAGGGGCAGCGAGACGACTTCTTATAGTATTATGATGGAGGAATTCAGAGCATCTGCCTCATACTTCATTGTATCACTCGTCCAATAATAAGAAAAGACTTAGTGATGGTGATCATCAAATTACACATTGAATATGAGTAACACAACTCGACTTTTGCCCGTGGGGGAGGATGAAACTGCTACGGCATCGTCCTAACTTCATTCCAGCAGATCCCTAAACAATAACATATGCCTACAAAAACTAAAAGCAATTGGTTTAGCACAATCGTTTAAAGAATGAAGTAGGAAAAGTCCTTCTCCTATAAATAGCTCGACATATCCCAACCTTTCACATAGATCACATCTGATACTTTAGAGACAGGGAGAGATATGGGTTTAACTCGGTTGGCTTTTCTTCTTCTGGTTGGATCGTTCAGATGCTCTGAGAGGGAATTAGTGATCGTAACTTTTTCGCCATTTTTCAGTATAAGCGGAAGTTTAATGTATCACAACAGAGCGTTTATCAGATTATGAGATCTGTTCGCTGCATCCATTACGATTTGATCAAGTAGGTTTTTCGTACGAGTGTTTGTGCGATCGTAATGGACACAATAGTTTATAGTATCGAAGAATGGCAACCAACACCTTTTGACGACGATTCTACCTCTTTCAAGGACAGACCAACTCCTAACCTGAACATCGCAGAATACAAAGAATTTTTTTCTATTTTGTGAAGTAAGAAAGCAGATTAAACTGCGATTTATACGAAGAATTAAAGAGTGAAAAGAGAAATATAGTAATAGTAGTAACGTGTATTATTCAATCACACCACATAGGACTGCCTGCCTTTTCGTGTCTTGTTCGAACATTCAAACCGCGTAAGCATGACTTCTATTCATTTTCTATTTTTACTTTTTTCAATCTTTACTCTCTTCAGGAGTTACGTCTTGTCTTAAACATCATTCATCGTTAGAGATGTGCTCAGATGGTGTTGTCACCGTCCGGGGTTGGAGTCGGCCAGCCAGGCGACCAAGGGTAGCATAGGGACGCGGTAATCGCATTACTGGTCAAACACGTGCCGTTGCGCTGTATGCTCCAAACACATTCACTGCACAAGCTATGGTGCTGGTTGTCGTCGTACACGGAGAACTTCTTCTCATCCGCCAGGGCCCATTTGAAACTACAGTGGAAGAGGGTGTTGCCCAGAAATATGGTCCTGAAGTGAAACCCCCATGATTCGCCTGGAGGCAGCAAATGGTCCCCCAGGTCGTCATCCGCGGAGAGACAACGAAACGAGAGAACCAACCCGCTGCCGAGATCGTTTTTTATGACCACGGATTTGGGATCGTTGGTCGCATATGAGATTGAAATGATGGAGAAAAGAACAAATGCAAACGGAATGATACCCGCCATCTCTCGTTTCTCCGCTGTGGTTTAGGAGAAATATTGGGTACACTACACAACACTTGGGCTACAACATATTTATAGGGAAGAACGAAAATAAAATAAAATAAAATAAGGAAAATAGTTTAATTCGAAGGAAAATAAATAAATTAATTAAATTATTGGAGGAGGAGGATGTTGTTGTTTGGTTTTTGTGTAGGCCGCCGGCATTGCAGTTTTGGATAATTTCTGTCTTGTTTTTTGTTTTATTTTATTTTCCTCATGATAGCTAATTGGGTATTATATATACATTCCAACACACCATCATCGGCATAATCTCTCCTCCTCCTCCTCCACCTTATGCTAATTTACACATTCATTACCCTTTAATTATTATTACCTATAATTATTTGAGAGTTCATTTGTTTCATTTAGGAGTTCAATTTAGTATAATTATACTACGTACAGGATTAGTGAAAAAACAAAACAAGAATTTTACAATTTTTTCCATAAAAATTTTATGATGGGAAAAAAAAGGAATTTTATTGGAGTGCCTGTCTTTTCATGTCTTATTCGTATAGTCAAACCACGTAAGGATGACTTCTATTCGTTTTTTATTTTTTATTTTTTATCTTTACCCTCCTCATGAGGTACTCCTTGTTTTATACATCATTCATCATTAGGGATGTGCTCAGCTGGTGTAGTCATCGTCGAGGTTGGTGTCGGCCAGACCAAGGGTAGCTGTTTGGATCATTTCTTTCATCTTTATTTTTCCGGCAATATTCTCGGCGCCGGACTCGACTGATCGGTCCCATTCTCCTCTCATCCTCATCTATGTATTATTAATTAATGTAAAATAAATGACAGCTAATTGATCTTCTTATACATACATTCCAACACACCATCAATGCTTTAAACTTTCGTTACGCTTAATTATTATTACCTATAATTATGATTTATTCATATTTGAGTTCATTCTGTCGTTTAGGCAATCTTTTCATCTTAATAAAGTTAATCTACTTGTTCAATTTAAAAGCAAAATCGAAAAAGGCACGGACTGATATACCTATCTATCCATCGTTAAAAATGAAACAGGCAACGTTAGTAATGCTCGGCGGGATTCGGGAGTAGTCGATAATATTGGCCGCACTTGGGACGTTTGACATCGAAAGTGTGGGTGAAATCGGTTATTGGAATGGAAAACTTTCATCTGCAGGAGCGGGAGAAGTTTCTCTTTTTATTGTCAAGGTTTCCGTAACCTTTTATAGTGAAGTTCGTAGATATCTTTGTAAGTTTGTCTAGTCGAGCTAATTTTGAAGAAGACGATGCGAACACAAGTCCCAAATTTTGGTGTTGTGGAATTACATTACTTTTCAACTTCGATGAGTATATGATACAAGAAGAAGAAGAGAAGGCTTCATGATCGACAAAGCATGCGAAGATCGACCTCCTCCGTTGTGACCTGTTAATTTCAAACAGCTAACAAGGATTATTTTACGACTTTTTCGAAGGATGTATTCGGTGCAGTGCAGCAGCAGCAACAACAACAGCAAGGTTTATTCGATACGATTCAAGATGTGATGACGATGCCTTTGTATCATTGAGCTGCTTTTATCTTTTCTTCCGGTGGATAAGGTAGATGTATCGGAGTGAGTACTGATCCTTGACGATTGATCGTCTTGCATGATCAACATGCTCTAAGATCCATCTTCAAGGATGATTTACAAAATGTCGAGCCTCCCCCTATTTATTGGGATGTGCTTCCTCTAATCTAAGTTTGAAAATACTACCATGTTGCCTATAAGTTATCTTGAACACACTTTTCACCTACCCGACACTTAAAAACGCACGTATTTATCACGAGTTGTAGCTACCATCCTAAAAATTTCTAGAGAATATATTTGTCCCGAGAATTCAAGAGATATCGAGAAGAGGAAGATTGCGTTTAATTTTTTTAACAGGACTGACCAACACCAAAG
This sequence comes from Melastoma candidum, assembly GCA_023653495.1. Lineage (NCBI taxonomy): Eukaryota > Viridiplantae > Streptophyta > Magnoliopsida > Myrtales > Melastomataceae > Melastoma > Melastoma candidum. The sequence goes on from JAKZET010000092.1 coordinate 38,188, forward strand.
CTGAATATTGCAGAATATAGAGAAATTTCTTCATTGTTGTACAGAAGAATGATTTTTATCAGGCAAGAAAGCAGAGCTAACTGTGATTTATACGAGGAATCAAAGTGAAGGGAGAAATATAATAGTAGGATGTATTTGTATACTATTCAAGCACACCATCATATGAGTTGCCTGCCTTTTCATGTTTTGTTCGCATGCATGGCTAGTATTCATTATTATTATCTTTTTATAATATCTCTACTCTCCTCAGGAGTTACGCCATGCCTTATACATCATCCATCATCGTTAGAGATGTGCTCAGTTGGTTCAAGTAATAACTATGAAATAAATGAGAGAATCTTCTGCTGCCGCTGCAGGAGCAACAACAGCCACGAAAGGCATGGAGCGGGGGCTGCAATTTACCTTCCTCACTCACAAAGGAGCATCCCTACCATCTCCACCAGCATCAATCATGCGTGGCCTACCTGTCGACATCCGACGGGATACCCACAGTGTGCTCCTAATTTATTCAGAACAAAAGAAAGGGGTCGAGAGCTCGCCACTGCATCATCAATTGTGCAGGGATTTCTTAAGGATTTCCAGCGCCTCTTCAACAGAGGATGCATTCTCAAGTTTGGATCTATCGACCAATGGTTGATTCCTGACCAGCGTTGGCAAGATTTCAAATTCATGTATGATACAACCGCAGCGAGAAGATCATAAGAAAATCTCCACAAATTGTTGTAAACAAAAAAAATAGTTAATCGCCTTGGACATTTGAAAGCAGTAAACACGATCTCGGGAAGGCATGCACGACTTCGCTGTGTGAGAAGTCAGGTTCTGCTGTGTGAGGAACCAATCTCTGTTCTGTTTCTCTTCTGTTCTAAGTGACTGGTTTTATGGTTATCTATGGAGTACCTACAGGCTTATTTTGAGAAGAGACGAAAACTGCGAGGAAATCCTCTGTGAAGCTATTAAGTGCTGAAGCATTCCTCTGCTGTGAAACAAAAACGGGCTGCCATCAGAGAAGTCGTTCCTTACTGAAGGAAATCATTTGTGATGATTTATACTTTAACATAACGTTGTCATTGCGCATTGATAGACAGGCTTACGCCTAAGCGACAACGTGCTGTGTGGAAATCCTTTGAGCAATCAACTTCTGAGTATGAGTAGAACTGCCCGCCTTTTCTTCTTATTCGCATATTCAAACCACGTACGCATGACTTTTATTCATTAATTTTTTTTATCCCAATTCTCTTCGGGAGTCAAGCCTTGTCTTATACATATCATCATCCATTGTCAGGGTTGTGCTCAGCTGGTTTACTCGTCGTCCGGGGTTGGAGTCGGCCAGCCACGCGACCAAGGGTAGCAGTGGGACGTGGTAAACGCATTTCTGCTCAAACACGTGCCATTGCGCTGTATGCTCCATGAACATTCCGTGCACACGTAACGGTGCTGGTTGTCGTCGTACACGGCGAACTTCTTCTCATCTGCCAGGGCCCATTTGAAACCACAGTGGAAGAGGGTCGTGCCGGGATAAGTGGTCCTGAAGTGAAACCGCCATGTTTCGCCCGGAGGCACCAAATGGTTCCCCAGGTCGTCGTCCGCGGAGAGACAACGAAGTGCGAGAACCAACCCACTGCCGAGATCCTTCTTTATGACCACGGATTTGCTATCGAAAATCGCATCGGATATTCCTGAGATGGAAATGACGGAGAGAAGAACAAATGCAAGCCGAATCGTAGCCATAAAAAAATCCCCCTCTCCCTTCTCCTTGGTGGTCTTCACACACTTCGGCTGTAACATTTTTATAGGGGGAAAAAAATGCGAGAAATGAAAATAAAAAAACTTGATCAAAAGTCAACTTTTGGGCCAGTATTATATATTTTATTTTCCCATTTTTTCTGGAGTAATTTTATTAAAAATTTCACATATTATATATTTTATTTGCAACATAATCTCCTGTAATTGAAAAATAGTTTTTGCATTCTTGTTATATTAATTCGAAGGGAAATAAATTAAACTAGTACTTTATTTTCTTTAATATCTATTACTTACAGTAACCACATAATAATAAAAGAGGACATCTTGCTGTTTTGTTCTGTGTTGGTCAACTCTCTCTCTCTCATTCATTATCATGTTTGCATAGTAAATGTAAAAAAAAAAAAAAATTGACAGCTATCGATCTATACATACATTCCAACACAGCAACAGCATCGGCATAATCCCCCTTCCTTATGCTTTACAAATTTATTGGGTTTATCTACTTGTTCAATAAACGTAAAAGGAAGGAGTCGCTGACTGATTTTCTAGAAATACGACGTAGAAATGAAAGTACTAGGAGGGAGATGTATCTATCCATCGCCTAAAGATGAAATCGGTAATCGATAAAGCAGTCGGTCGCCTCGCTTCCGAATTTTCCTCGCACTTAGTTTTGTTGAGAAGAAGTTTGTTGAATTAGTTGGTCACTCAAGATAATTTTTGATAGTAAACTGTGGTGTTTTTGTTCGAAAAGAACACAATCAACTAGTAAAATACAAGTAAGTCGAAGAGGCTTCAAAGTTCAGATTAATGCGCACATGTTCATTTGTAATGGACGTGAGGGTTTTCTATGGAATTCAGGCACATAGAAATAGTTATTAGTAGATAAGATTAGATTATCGTATAAATAGTTAAAAGTTTTTACAACGACAATCATTTCCAGATCCATAAGGCAATAACAATTGTTTCCATTCCCCTTTTCTCCACATTTTTTTGTCTTTATAGAGCGTTCATCTTGTATACTCAGCTAACTCGAGTTCCATTTCTAATATATTTCTCTTTTAACTCAATTTCAATAACATCCCCACTTGCCATCCTTAGCAAATGAAACTTTTCATACAACAAAGAGCTCAATTTCAAAGAACATCTGTTACACTAAGAGGGGGGGTGAATTAGTGTTAATCTCCAAAATTGGATTTTAACCCTTTTTCGTTTTACCCCGCAGCGGAATGAAAAGCTTCTGTTAAACAGAGCCTGTAAGTTTCTGTAAGACAGAACGTTTGATTGTGTACGCAAATTTGTTTGATGGACACAAGGATTTTTATAGTGGTTCAGCAAATTGCTTACGTCCACTCTTCACCCAAATATTTGGATGGTTTCCACTCAAATGTATCTCAGTACAAATTACACAAGTGATAGCAACCAAAAGTAAACCCGTAGGGTTCTGTACAATAGATGCTTGAGTGGCAGAACACAGACCAGAAGGTTCTGTGCCGTAGAGGCTCGTTATGTAGCACAAACCCGAAGGTTCTGTACTATAGTAACTTATGCTCAATACAGACCAGAAGGTTCTGTATCGTAGAGGGTAAGGCACAACACAGACCAGAAGGTTCTGTGTCGAAGAGACTTAGGCACAACACAGACCAGAGGGTTCTGTGTCGAAGAAGGTAGGCACAACACAGAGGGTTCTGCGTTGAAGAAGGTAGGCACAACACAGACCAGAAGGTTCTGTGTCGAAGAAGGTAAGCACAACACAGACCAGAAGGTTCTGTGTCGAAGAAGGTAAGGCACAACACAGAGAGTTCTGTGTCGAATATGTCAATCCACAACAGAAGGTTCTGTATAGGAAAATGACTTAGTTGAGAAGCACAGATCTAAAAGATTCTGTACCAAGGGTAGTCGACCTTCTACTGAACAGACCGTGAGGTTCTGTAGCAAAAGTGACAAGGAAAATGTATGCACAGACCCGTAGGGTTCTGTACTACAGAGGGTTGTACAGACCGTAAGGTTCTGCACTAAAGTAGATTCAGACCTGAAGGTTCTGCTCTACAGAGGGTTATACAGATCCGAAGATTCTGTACAACAGAAGGTTGCACGCGTTAACGTGACTAACAATGTAACCAAATGCGCAATCCTCTTAAGGAAAACGACTTCGTGGCGTACCCCACGCGAGCACGTAGCGGACCCTACGCAAGCGAACAGCAACCTCTGTTCAAGGATGGATTTTCCCTCCGGCGGCTCCACACGACCTGCACGATCTCCTCGAGATAGCGACTATGTGGCGTACCCCACACAAGCACGTAGCATACCCTACGCAAGTACGCAGCAGACCCTGCGCAAGCACGCGGCAAACCCCACGCAAGCAGACGGCAGCCTCCGTCCTAGGTTCCTGCACACAGAGTTCTACACAACAGAAGCTGGTCAGTCCCTCACCTTCTGTGCTCCCGAGGTTCAGCCCTTCTCTCCGGCCCGCTGCACGTTGCCCACGTACACACGCTTCCAACAACGTCTCCTGCAGCTTCCAGCCGAGTCCCTCGAGCCCCCGAGTCACTCTCCCAAAAGGCTTCACCAACGATGCACCTTCCGCCGGTAGTGCTCCTCGTGTGACTAACTCGAACGAATGAAAGAACTAAAGCAAGCTCAAGCACACGTCTCTCTGGACAGAATGGGATGGGAGAAAAGAATTGTCTGTATGATATGTTGTTATTACAATGGAGAGGGCGTGGCTATTTATACACTGAATTCTAAGAAGAAAATGCAAGAAGGAAAATATAAATGCGTAATCTGCAAAAAGAGAAATTAAAAGTTAGTTTACATAATAAACAGAATGATATACACGTGCAAGCATTCAGAAAATAAATCAGAATAAGATCATGATATATTTTCCATAAATAGTGCACCATAGAAGGTATCGCAGAAGGTTCTGCTCGATAACCTTCTACAGGTGGAAACAATCGTTGATTTGTTTCCAAATGACTTGAAATCAATTCCATCCTGATAAAGATACATAGGAGGACGCATCTAGACAGGTGGTAGTGATAGGTTTGCAAATAACGGTCGTATAGTGGTCAATTAAGCTTACAGAAGCCTGTAGACCGTCTAATAGAACCTTTCCATAAGTAGAAGATATATTTCCTTTACAAGAATTATTATCTCCAATATGATTATTTGGAAACCAAATCGTGGTAATTTGATCAGATAAATATCTTAATCAAATTAAGCATATTTCGTAATTAAATAATTGAAATCTAATCATTTAATTACAAAAATAATTCTTACAAGAAGTCCTTTATAATAGAAGCTTCTGTATAATAGAATGTTCGACCTTCTGTAGTACAGAGGGTCAGGCTCATCATCAAAACCTTTTCCAACAATCTCCCCCTTTTTGATGATGACAAAACATTCATCGTTGAGGGAAATATGTTTGCAAGAACTCCCCCTAACTCCCCCTAAATAGATGAGAGTAAGAGTCTCGCGTTTGTACAGAACCATAAGGTTTCTGTGAAACAGAGCATAGAAGCTTCTGTTATGAAGAAGGTTGTACAGAGCACAAAGGCTTCTGTGATTAATACAGAGCGTGGAGCTTCTGTATATAGCCCGACAAAAATGATGGTGTTTCATTTCTGCACTCCCAGCAATAGTGACTTTAAAAAGATCACGAATCGCATTCCCTGCAGAAGGTTGCGATTATGAGCTGCATCAGTCTCATAGGCTTCTATACCATAGATGGTATAGCCTTCTACGACCCATTGAGTTATAGAAAATCAAGGATTTTTCTATAACCAATACAGAGCTAGGTACTCCCCCTCAACACAATTTTCTCCCCCTTTTTGTCACATCAAAAAGAAGATGAATGTAGGTTGATAAAGAAGAGTAAATTTCTTGCAGAAGGTATGACATATCATTCATAACCAACGTGCAGAAGGTAGTTTTAATTCTTACAGAGGGTAGAGTAGAGAGTGCAAAACCGTCATGCAGAATGTGGTGCAGAAGGTATGACAGAAACTTCAAATACCATTCATGCAAAGGAGTTGTGTCCAACAAATTGGCACTTATTACAATCTAGAAGACCACAGAAATCAGTTTTTAGTCTAGCTAGAAATGCGGAAAAGAGAGAACATCAAGAGATTTCATTTTTCCTCTTCCTCCTCAGAAGGGACTGCATCAAGATTATCACGGATAACCTTTGCTTGACGTTCCAGCTCGCGAGTCAGGTTCTCTACCATTTTGCGTAGGACGCGCATATCTTCCTCATTTGCTACAGCCTTCTGCTGGAGGTCCTTGAGGAGAGCAGTTTGTTCCAGGAGGATGGTCATCTCAGCAGAGGACTTGGGTTGTCTCTGTGCTGAAGGAGCCTTAGCTGCAGAGGCAGAAGCAGAAGGTGCAGTAGCAGCCTTTCTGGACATTCTGGCAGACAGGGGCTTATCATCATCATCCTCAGTGGTGTCCTGTGACTTCAATTTGAGAGTCCAGGAGGAGCCCTTCCTTACATAATGCATGCTGGCTATGATCTGGTGCCCAAAGGTACCAACCTTCCATTTCTCTTGGAAAGTAGATGCATCAGTAGAAACACGGGCAAGCTTAAGAAGGCCGGCAATTACCTGGCCATAAGGCAGAGCCTTTCCTGTTGTATTGCAGCAACGTTTCATGTGCGAGAACACCAGCAAGCCAAGGTTGAAAGGGATTCCCTTCATGATGTGAGCCATCAGTGACGCATCAATTGAGGTGATGGTTTCGATGCTCCCGGTCCTTGGTAAGAGGCAGAATAGCACAACTCGATGCAATACACGAGTCTTGAGTTCCAGCTTTGTGGACTCCAGGTATTTGTCCGATTGGACTCTTTCTCCCATGATGATGTTGTAGGATTCCTCCTTTCCAAGATCTGACAGTGGGTCATATTCCTCACAGCCAAACAATTGGTTAACATCATGTGCAGAGAAGACAAGCGGAACCCCTTCAATCACTGTTTTGATGAACTTGACATGAGGTCCTTGTTCATGGAACGTAATGTTACCATAGAACTCTCTCAGGCGAGAAACGGCCACCTCTGCATATGTCTCACAGAAGTTTTTCAGACCAACTTTCTCAAGCAATGGAGCAATGTCAAGATCATTTGCCTTAAACCAATTAAAATCAATGCGCTTGAAGGCAGCGAACTGTCGACCAGCAGCATCACATTTGGGCAATTTGGTATCGGCAAGCACAGTTTCTATCTCCTTTCTAGAGACTAGAGGGTTTACCGGAAATATGAAGGTATCCAGCCCCTCAGTGAAGGTGTCCACAGATTTCTCCGGGGACTTGGTTTTCTTTGCAGCCGCTTTGACAAGAGAGGTGCTGACAGTCTCGGGCTCTTTCCGTTTCAGCCTAGTCCGTGAGGATACACCTCCTGACTTGATGGCATCATGGAGAAGCTTTGTTCCAGAGGGTGCTGCAGGCTTCTGGGTAGCCTTCTGTGCAGCAGAGGCAACGCCTTTCAGCTTGAGGTCAGGGGAGACAGAGATGACAGGAGCAGGAGCTTCCTCATCTGGTTCCTCTGGTGCGTCATCGACAAGGGGCACTTCCACCTCCTTATCAGACTCAGCATTCTCCTCAGGAGTGGCGATCTTTGATGCATCAATGTCATCAGCCGCAGTAGAACCCTTGGCAGAGGGTTCAGGGTCAGGGAGTTCCTTTGTCGCAGCGACCAGGGATCCCTCAAGTGCTTTCTCTTCCACTTGGATTTGGGCTTTTTCAAGTCCCTTGTCCTTGGAGAGTGATTGCATGTCATCGTGGGTCTCGACAACAGCAAGAATGGTCTGTTCCTTCGCAGGAGAGATGGGTTTCTCCGGCGAGGAAGGATGGAGTCCTGCTCGCAGATCATGCAGGCTTCTCCGATCCAGAGGTGCGGGCCTTCTTTCTTCCGGCCTTAGCCTTTTTCCTCAAGGATTTTGCCTTGGGTGCCATGGATTATGAAGAACAAAGGTCTGGGAGTTTTAGGGCAAAAAGAAATGGGATGCGATGATCTGAAGGTGGTGAAGAAGAAGGGTGACGGTTGTGGGTTTTTAAGTTGACACAAAAAGCCGGTTTATGGGAATAAAATATTTTTCCCGCTCAAGTGATCTATTTGAGATGTCATGTCAAACTGTCATGCATCAGAACACGGGGGAAAGGAAATTTTATTTCCTTAATTCGATTGTGTGAGGCGAATGGCTTTTCAAGGCAAGAAAGACATCGTCACCTTCTGTTAAAGCTTCTTCCACACCGAAGAGCTAAATATAATGGATATTTGTATCCAAGTATAATTTATTAGGATTTTAATATTCCTAACAAAGAAAATTTCGATCAGAATAAATATTTTATTCATCAAAATCTTTTATTGGATGATATATTATATCTCCAGATTTAGTTTGAAAGTTACCTAAATTAAAGTTTAGGTAAGCATTTCGTAAGACCTTCTACAAGGTAGAAAGTTTAATCAACTCTCGGTAATGAAGTGTACAAAGGTGTACCTTCTATATGATAGATGATGGAATTTAACCTTCTATTGTATAGAAAGCTAAATATACGACCTTCTATAGTGAAGTGTACGACGTTGTACCTTCTATAGTATAGAAACAGAGGATTATTCCTTCTGTATGAAGTGTACAAGTATGTACCTTCTGTAGTAAGTTTCTGAAGTACTTACTTAACTTTTCGTTGTCTTATGAAAGACATTATATAGGATGGCATATTCCTAACTCGCTTCTGAAAAAGAAAAATTTTTCTTTATCCAGAGGTTTAGTAAAGATATCAGCCAATTGGTGTTCGGTGTTAATGTATTCTACATTAACAGAACCCTGTTGTACATTATCTCTCAGAAAGTGATGTCTGAGTTCGATATGCTTCGATCTCGAGTGATATACTGGATTCTTAGCTAGGCTAATAGCACTAGTATTATCACATTTGATCGGTATCTTTGTAAATGAGTGACCATAGTCCTCAAGTTGTTGTTTCATCCACAGGAGTTGTGCACAGCAGCTTGCGGCTGCTATATACTCAGCTTCTGCAGTGGAGAGGGCAACAGAAGTCTGCTTCTTGGAAAACCATGAAATCAACATGTTTCCCATGAGCTGACAAGTACCACTTGTACTCTTTCTGTCCACCTTACTTCCTGCGAAGTCTGCATCGGAGTATCCAGTGAGATCAAAGTTTGATTTCTTAGAATACCAGATGCCAAGGTTTACAGAACCCTGTAGATATCTAAAGATCCTCTTGACCGGAGTCATGTGAGATTTTTTAGGTGCTGATTGAAATCTAGCACAGAGACATACACTAAACAGTATGTCAGGTCTAGAAGCTGTAAGGTACAGAAGAGAACCTATCATGCTTCTGTAGAGCTTACTATCCACTTCTTTACCGTTTTCGTCTTTGTCCAATTGAGTGTTTGTGCCCATTGGAGTAGACAAAGGTTTCGTGCCTTCTAGGCCGAATTTCTTCAGAAGCTGCTTAGTGTACTTTTCTTGATGTAAGAAAGTACCTTCTGCAGATTGCTGAATTTGTAAACCGAGGAAGAACGTGAGTTCTCCCATCATACTCATCTCAAACTCGCTTGTCATGAGTTTGGAGAATTCTGCACAGAGCGTTTTATCAGTTGATCCAAAGATAATGTCATCGACATAGATCTGGACAACAATGAGATGATTGCTTCTGTGTTTGAGAAAGAGAGTAGTATCTACTCTTCCTCTATTGTAGCCCTTTTCGACAAGGAAGGAGCTAAGTTTCTCATACCATGCTCTAGGAGCCTGTTTAAGGCCATATAGAGCTTTGGAGAGTTTATAGACGTAGTCTCTATGTTGCAGATCCTCGAAACCAGGAGGTTGACTTACGTAGACCTCTTCCTTGATTTCTCCATTGAGGAATGCACTTTTTACGTCCATTTGATACAACTTAAAGTTGTTAAAGCAAGCATAGGCTAATAACATTCGTATTGCCTCTAGACGAGCTACAGGAGCAAACGTCTCATCAAAGTCGATACCCTCTTGTTGAGAGTACCCTTTTGCAACGAGCCGAGCCTTGTTCCTCACAACAATGCCTGACTCATTTAGTTTGTTCCTGAAAACCCATTTAGTCCCAATGATGGAACGGTTACCAGGTTTAGGAACAAGTGACCACACTTTGCTCCGTTCAAATTGTTCAAGCTCCTCTTGCATAGCAAGTATCCAATCTGGATCGTTGAGAGCTTCATCAATATTCTCTGGCTCTTTCTGTGATAGAAAAGCCGAGTGTTTATAGAAGGCATTTACAGAACTTCTAGTCTGTATGCCTCTGTTAAGATCTCCTATAACTTGGTCTATAGGATGACGTCTTTGATAAAGAGCAGGTGCTCTAATATCACTTTGTTGATCATTATGAGAATGTTCTTCATAATTATCATTTGTTTGTTCAAGATCATTTTTAGATTCATGAACAGAAGGTTCACCCTTCTCTTTCGTAGAGGGTAGAGGTTCTACAGCATCTTCTGTAGGTTCTTGAGATATAACATCTCTTGCAATAATAGTAGGAAGGTTATTAATTTTTACATTAATAGACTCCTCTATAGTAGAAGTTCTTTTGTTTAGAACTCTATAAGCTTTGCTAGACAAAGAGTATCCGAGAAAGATGCCCTCATCTGTCTTAGCTTCGAACTTTCCTAAATTGTCCTTAGAAGGTCTCAAGATAAAACAAGGACTTCCAAAGGAGTAGAAATAGGAGATGTTCGGTTTTCTCCCCCTGTATAGTTGATAGGGAGTTTTCTCAAGTATGGGTCTAAGTAGAACCCGGTTTGATATGTAGCATGCTGTATTAACAGCTTCTGCCCATAGGTTCTGTGGAGCAGAGCTCTCACACATCATGGTTCTAGCCATGTCTATTAGAGTTCTATTTTTCCGTTCTGCTACTCCATTCTGTTGAGGAGTATAAGGAGCAGAAAAATTGTGATCGATACCTTGTTCGTCACAGAAAGTAGCGAAGTCATGGTTTTCAAACTCAGTACCATGATCCGTTCTTATAGCCTTTACAGAAGATCCAGTTTCATTCTGTAATTTCTTAGCTAGCTTAATGAAAGTTTCAAAAGCATCGCTTTTGTGAGTTAGAAATTTAACCCACGTATATCTAGAGTAGTCATCGACCACAACTAGACAGTACCTTCTACCGCCGACACTCTGAACTCTAGTAGGTCCGAATAGATCCATATGTAGAAGTTCAAGAGGTTGAGAAGTAGAGACTTCATTCTTAGATTTGAATGAAGACTTAGTTTGTTTTCCAAGAGAACATGCTTCACAGAAGCTGTCATGCTCAAAACGGATATTGGGTAATCCCTTAACCAAATCCTTTTTCACAAGCTTGGATAACAATTTGAAGTTGGAGTGTCCCAACCTTCTATGCCATAGTAGGCTTTCATCTTTGACTGTCAGAAGGCAACTTTATGTAGTACAGAAGCTATTCTGAGTCAAGGTGTAGATGTTCCCTTTACGGTTCCCAATGAAGCGAACTTCATTGTTTAGGACTCCGGAACACTTATCTTGATCAAAAGTTATTTTATAACCTTTGTCACAAAGCTGGCTAATGCTCAGCAAATTATGTTTGAGTTCTGTAACCAACAAAACCTCATCGATGACCATGGAGTCAGAACTTCCAATGGTACCTTTGCCGATGACAGAGCCTTTGCTATTGTCACCGAATTTAACCGACCCTCCACATTGTAGAGTCAGTTGGGAAAATTTGGATGGGTCTCCGGTCATGTGCCTGGAGCATCCACTATCCAGATACCATTCGCTTTCAACAGTTTCTGTTTGAAAGCAGGTATGAAGTTCATTTTGAGTTTCTGTGTGAGTTGTGAGGCACACTTGTGCTTCCTCATCATCAGAATCATCAAGTTCTGCCCAAGAAGCTATTGCTTTCTTGAACTTGTATTTAGGAGAAGGTTTCTCCTTTTCTTTAAGTAAAGGACATTCTGTTTTGTAGTGTCCTTTCTTTTTGCATTCAAAGCATGTGACCAACTTTGGATCCATGTGTTTTTGGCTTCTCTTATTGAAGCGCTTTTTGGAGGCGAACCGCAAAAGTCGTTTAGCTATCATTGCGAGTTCATCATCCGAATCAGCTTCTGCTTCATCATCCGAACCTTCTGTAGGTTCTTCTGATGCTCTGAAAGCAACAGGTGCTCTCTTTATATCTGGTTGAGAGGATCTTTCCATCTCATACGAGATTAAGGAGCTCATCAACTGATCTAGTCGAAGAATAGAGAGGTCTTTAGCTTCCTCTATAGCCGTTTTCTTGGCTTCCCATGATTTGGGTAGAGTACGCAAAACCTTTCGAACTAGTTCAGAATTTTGATAGGTTTTGCCCAAATGAGTTAGGGCATCGACTAGGAGGTTGAGTCTCTGGAACATTTGTTCTACAGATTCATCAGCCTTCATAGTAAAGTTTTCATATTGGTGAATTAAGAAATTCACCTTAGTTTCTCTTATCTGGTCTGTCCCAATATACATGGTGACAAGTTTGTCCCAGATTTCCTTGCCCGAAGTGCAAGTTGAAACTTTGACGAATTCACCTTCTGACATAGCATTGAACATCAAATACTTTGCCGTTTTAGTGAGTCGTCTGATCTTAAGGTATTCCCTTGTAGGATGACCTTCTCGATCAAATCGTTGGTTCTCAGGTATAGAAGGTGGACCATCTTCTATATAAGACCATAAGTCTTCGTCGATAGCATCAACGAATGCGCTCATTCGAATTTTCCAATAGGCAAAATTCTTACCATCGAAAATGGGAGGATTCCCAACATGTGGTTTAGGCACATTATAGTTTTCAGCCATATGTTCGATTCGTATAGAGTATTACGCTTCTATAGAACAGAACGTTGACGAATAGAACCTCAACAAAGAAGCAAGCTTCTGTTGGGTAGAAATCAGCTGTCAAGCTGTAGTTGTTGGATTCGCAGAGCGATAGGCTTCTGCAGAAAATGCCAACAGATTGTATGCTTCTGTAGAATGTACCGTATGCTTCTACAAAGTAGAGGAACAAATCGTTTCTCACAGAACAAGGTGCTTCTGTGGAACAGAGGTTAAATTCTGATAGAGCGTAAGCTTCTACAGAATAGAACCAAGTTGATTTTCACAAAGCTTAAAGCTTCTGTGCAGTAGCGGGTTGATTCTGATAGAGCGTAGGCTTCTACAGAATAGAACCTAGTATGTTTTCACAGAGCTTAAAGCTTCTGTTGAATAGCGGGTTGATTCTGATAGAGCGTAAGCTTCTACAGAATAGAAACAGTCACAGAGCTAAAAGCTTCTGTGGAGAAAGGTGTATAGCTGGTAAGAGCTTTTCAAGGATCTACAACAAGCTGTTAAGCCTCTGTTGAACCCGCTCTGATACCAATTGTTACACTAAGAGGGGGGGTGAATTAGTGTTAATCTCCAAAATTGAATTTTAACCCTTTTTCGTTTTACCCCGCAGCGGAATGAAAAGCTTCTGTTAAACAGAGCCTGTAAGTTTCTGTAAGACAGAACGTTTGATTGTGTACGCAAATTTGTTTGATGGACACAAGGATTTTTATAGTGGTTCAGCAAATTGCTTACGTCCACTCTTCACCCAAATATTTGGATGGTTTCCACTCAAATGTATCTCAGTACAAATTACACAAGTGATAGCAACCAAAAGTAAACCCGTAGGGTTCTGTACAATAGAGGCTTGAGTGGCAGAACACAGACCAGAAGGTTCTGTGCCGTAGAGGCTCGTTATGTAGCACAAACCCGAAGGTTCTGTACTATAGTAACTTATGCTCAATACAGACCAGAAGGTTCTGTATCGTAGAGGGTAAGGCACAACACAGACCAGAAGGTTCTGTGTCGAAGAGACTTAGGCACAACACAGACCAGAGGGTTCTGTGTCGAAGAAGGTAGGCACAACACAGAGGGTTCTGCGTCGAAGAAGGTAGGCACAACACAGACCAGAAGGTTCTGTGTCGAAGAAGGTAAGCACAACACAGACCAGAAGGTTCTGTGTCGAAGAAGGTAAGGCACAACACAGAGGGTTCTGTGTCGAATATGTCAATCCACAACAGAAGGTTCTGTATAGGAAAATGACTTAGTTGAGAAGCACAGATCTAAAAGATTCTGTACCAAGGGTAGTCGACCTTCTACTGAACAGACCGTGAGGTTCTGTAGCAAAAGTGACAAGGAAAATGTATGCACAGACCCGTAGGGTTCTGTACTACAAAGGGTTGTACAGACCGTAAGGTTCTGCACTAAAGTAGATTCAGACCTGAAGGTTCTGCTCTACAGAGGGTTATACAGATCCGAAGATTCTGTACAACAGAAGGTTGCACGCGTTAACGTGACTAACAATGTAACCAAATGCGCAATCCTCTTAAGGAAAACGACTTCGTGGCGTACCCCACGCGAGCACGTAGCGGACCCTACGCAAGCGAACAGCAACCTCTGTTCAAGGATGGATTTTCCCTCCGGCGGCTCCACACGACCTGCACGATCTCCTCGAGATAGCGACTATGTGGCGTACCCCATACAAGCACGTAGCATACCCTACGCAAGCACGCAGCAGACCCTGCGCAAGCACGCGGCAAACCCCACGCAAGCAGACGGCAGCCTCCGTCCTAGGTTCCTGCACACAGAGTTCTACACAACAGAAGCTGGTCAGTCCCTCACCTTCTGTGCTCCCGAGGTTCAGCCCTTCTCTCCGGCCCGCTGCACGTTGCCCACGTACACACGCTTCCAACAACATCTCCTGCAGCTTCCAGTCGAGTCCCTCGAGCCCCCGAGTCACTCTCCCAAAAGGCTTCACCAACGATGCACCTTCCGCCGGTAGTGCTCCTCGTGTGACTAACTCGAACGAATGAAAGAACTAAAGCAAGCTCAAGCACACGTCTCTCTGGACAGAATGGGATGGGAGAAAAGAATTGTCTGTATGATATGTTGTTATTACAATGGAGAGGGCGTGGCTATTTATACACTGAATTCTAAGAAGAAAATGCAAGAAGGAAAATATAAATGCGTAATCTGCAAAAAGAGAAATTAAAAGTTAGTTTACATAATAAACAGAATGATATACACGTGCAAGCATTCAGAAAATAAATCAGAATAAGATCATGATATATTTTCCATGAATAGTGCACCACAGAAGGTATCGCAGAAGGTTCTGCTCGATAACCTTCTACAGGTGGAAACAATCGTTGATTTGTTTCCAAATGACTTGAAATCAATTCCATCCTGATAAAGATACATAGGAGGACGCATCTAGACAGGTGGTAGTGATAGGTTTGCAAATAACGGTCGTATAGTGGTCAATTAAGCTTACAGAAGCCTGTAGACCGTCTAATAGAACATTTCCATAAGTAGAAGATATATTTCCTTTACAAGAATTATTATCTCCAATATGATTATTTGGAAACCAAATCGTGGTAATTTGATCAGATAAATATCTTAATCAAATTAAGCATATTTCGTAATTAAATAATTGAAATCTAATCATTTAATTACAAAAATAATTCTTACAAGAAGTCCTTTATAATAGAAGCTTCTGTAGAATAGAATGTTCGACCTTCTGTAGTACAGAGGGTCAGGCTCATCATCAAAACATTTTCCAACAACATCCCCACTTGCCATCCTTCGCATCCTTGCGATGTTAATTCGAAGGAAAATAAATTCAAGTATTACTTGGTTTTCTTTCATTTGTTCTTGTCATCGACTACTACTCAATTATCTATCACTTACAGTAACCAAATGAAGTTCGTAGCTATTGAATTCGAGGCTTTAAGACTATTTCTACTTTAAATTTCCAAAAAGTGTTGTCCGCAAACATTTCCTTTTAGTCGGAAAGTAATCGCCAATCCTGTACTCGCTCAAATGCTTGGCGCAACAAAGATGCCGCCAACCATCCCTTCGATAAGCTTCTTCCTTCCTCCAAGTATTACGGCTTCATTCCGTTCGAGCTTTTGAGTTTCGGACTTTTATTTCGAAAGTTCAGGGCTTGAAAAAGCTTGAATAATATGTCTTGATTAATCCAAAATCGAAGTTCCTAAGACGTAATGATCATCGCATCATATGATTAGAAAGACTTAACTGTTTGGGAGCTACTCGGTTCCATGTTTATGGATTATCTGGCCGCTTAGTGGATGCTTACAAACGGTGGAATATGTATATCCGGCTGCCATCACAGTTGTAATACGAAATATCGTCGAGTTGAACACTTGTGTCAACTATAATACAAACGACTTGATGTTCGGTGTGTAATTCCAAAAACAAGATGAGAGTAGTTAAAAGAATACGAATCACATGACAAATCATCGTGATTATCAAGCATCCCTCACTCGCCGTACCAACTTTGTTACGCGAAACATAAGGACAGGGGCAGCGAGACGACTTCTTATAGTATTATGATGGAGGAATTCAGAGCATCTGCCTCATACTTCATTGTATCACTCGTCCAATAATAAGAAAAGACTTAGTGATGGTGATCATCAAATTACACATTGAATATGAGTAACACAACTCGACTTTTGCCCGTGGGGGAGGATGAAACTGCTACGGCATCGTCCTAACTTCATTCCAGCAGATCCCTAAACAATAACATATGCCTACAAAAACTAAAAGCAATTGGTTTAGCACAATCGTTTAAAGAATGAAGTAGGAAAAGTCCTTCTCCTATAAATAGCTCGACATATCCCAACCTTTCACATAGATCACATCTGATACTTTAGAGACAGGGAGAGATATGGGTTTAACTCGGTTGGCTTTTCTTCTTCTGGTTGGATCGTTCAGATGCTCTGAGAGGGAATTAGTGATCGTAACTTTTTCGCCATTTTTCAGTATAAGCGGAAGTTTAATGTATCACAACAGAGCGTTTATCAGATTATGAGATCTGTTCGCTGCATCCATTACGATTTGATCAAGTAGGTTTTTCGTACGAGTGTTTGTGCGATCGTAATGGACACAATAGTTTATAGTATCGAAGAATGGCAACCAACACCTTTTGACGACGATTCTACCTCTTTCAAGGACAGACCAACTCCTAACCTGAACATCGCAGAATACAAAGAATTTTTTTCTATTTTGTGAAGTAAGAAAGCAGATTAAACTGCGATTTATACGAAGAATTAAAGAGTGAAAAGAGAAATATAGTAATAGTAGTAACGTGTATTATTCAATCACACCACATAGGACTGCCTGCCTTTTCGTGTCTTGTTCGAACATTCAAACCGCGTAAGCATGACTTCTATTCATTTTCTATTTTTACTTTTTTCAATCTTTACTCTCTTCAGGAGTTACGTCTTGTCTTAAACATCATTCATCGTTAGAGATGTGCTCAGATGGTGTTGTCACCGTCCGGGGTTGGAGTCGGCCAGCCAGGCGACCAAGGGTAGCATAGGGACGCGGTAATCGCATTACTGGTCAAACACGTGCCGTTGCGCTGTATGCTCCAAACACATTCACTGCACAAGCTATGGTGCTGGTTGTCGTCGTACACGGAGAACTTCTTCTCATCCGCCAGGGCCCATTTGAAACTACAGTGGAAGAGGGTGTTGCCCAGAAATATGGTCCTGAAGTGAAACCCCCATGATTCGCCTGGAGGCAGCAAATGGTCCCCCAGGTCGTCATCCGCGGAGAGACAACGAAACGAGAGAACCAACCCGCTGCCGAGATCGTTTTTTATGACCACGGATTTGGGATCGTTGGTCGCATATGAGATTGAAATGATGGAGAAAAGAACAAATGCAAACGGAATGATACCCGCCATCTCTCGTTTCTCCGCTGTGGTTTAGGAGAAATATTGGGTACACTACACAACACTTGGGCTACAACATATTTATAGGGAAGAACGAAAATAAAATAAAATAAAATAAGGAAAATAGTTTAATTCGAAGGAAAATAAATAAATTAATTAAATTATTGGAGGAGGAGGATGTTGTTGTTTGGTTTTTGTGTAGGCCGCCGGCATTGCAGTTTTGGATAATTTCTGTCTTGTTTTTTGTTTTATTTTATTTTCCTCATGATAGCTAATTGGGTATTATATATACATTCCAACACACCATCATCGGCATAATCTCTCCTCCTCCTCCTCCACCTTATGCTAATTTACACATTCATTACCCTTTAATTATTATTACCTATAATTATTTGAGAGTTCATTTGTTTCATTTAGGAGTTCAATTTAGTATAATTATACTACGTACAGGATTAGTGAAAAAACAAAACAAGAATTTTACAATTTTTTCCATAAAAATTTTATGATGGGAAAAAAAAGGAATTTTATTGGAGTGCCTGTCTTTTCATGTCTTATTCGTATAGTCAAACCACGTAAGGATGACTTCTATTCGTTTTTTATTTTTTATTTTTTATCTTTACCCTCCTCATGAGGTACTCCTTGTTTTATACATCATTCATCATTAGGGATGTGCTCAGCTGGTGTAGTCATCGTCGAGGTTGGTGTCGGCCAGACCAAGGGTAGCTGTTTGGATCATTTCTTTCATCTTTATTTTTCCGGCAATATTCTCGGCGCCGGACTCGACTGATCGGTCCCATTCTCCTCTCATCCTCATCTATGTATTATTAATTAATGTAAAATAAATGACAGCTAATTGATCTTCTTATACATACATTCCAACACACCATCAATGCTTTAAACTTTCGTTACGCTTAATTATTATTACCTATAATTATGATTTATTCATATTTGAGTTCATTCTGTCGTTTAGGCAATCTTTTCATCTTAATAAAGTTAATCTACTTGTTCAATTTAAAAGCAAAATCGAAAAAGGCACGGACTGATATACCTATCTATCCATCGTTAAAAATGAAACAGGCAACGTTAGTAATGCTCGGCGGGATTCGGGAGTAGTCGATAATATTGGCCGCACTTGGGACGTTTGACATCGAAAGTGTGGGTGAAATCGGTTATTGGAATGGAAAACTTTCATCTGCAGGAGCGGGAGAAGTTTCTCTTTTTATTGTCAAGGTTTCCGTAACCTTTTATAGTGAAGTTCGTAGATATCTTTGTAAGTTTGTCTAGTCGAGCTAATTTTGAAGAAGACGATGCGAACACAAGTCCCAAATTTTGGTGTTGTGGAATTACATTACTTTTCAACTTCGATGAGTATATGATACAAGAAGAAGAAGAGAAGGCTTCATGATCGACAAAGCATGCGAAGATCGACCTCCTCCGTTGTGACCTGTTAATTTCAAACAGCTAACAAGGATTATTTTACGACTTTTTCGAAGGATGTATTCGGTGCAGTGCAGCAGCAGCAACAACAACAGCAAGGTTTATTCGATACGATTCAAGATGTGATGACGATGCCTTTGTATCATTGAGCTGCTTTTATCTTTTCTTCCGGTGGATAAGGTAGATGTATCGGAGTGAGTACTGATCCTTGACGATTGATCGTCTTGCATGATCAACATGCTCTAAGATCCATCTTCAAGGATGATTTACAAAATGTCGAGCCTCCCCCTATTTATTGGGATGTGCTTCCTCTAATCTAAGTTTGAAAATACTACCATGTTGCCTATAAGTTATCTTGAACACACTTTTCACCTACCCGACACTTAAAAACGCACGTATTTACTATGAGTTGTAGCTACCATCCTAAAAATTTCTAGAGAATATATTTGTCCCGAGAATTCAAGAGATATCGAGAAGAGGAAGATTGCGTTTATTTTTTTTAACAGGACTGACCAACACCAAAGCTGAATATTGCAGAATATAGAGAAATTTCTTCATTGTTGTACAGAAGAATGATTTTTATCAGGCAAGAAAGCAGAGCTAACTGTGATTTATACGAGGAATCAAAGTGAAGGGAGAAATATAATAGTAGGATGTATTTGTATACTATTCAAGCACACCATCATATGAGTTGCCTGCCTTTTCATGTTTTGTTCGCATGCATGGCTAGTATTCATTATTATTATCTTTTTATAATATCTCTACTCTCCTCAGGAGTTACGCCATGCCTTATACATCATCCATCATCGTTAGAGATGTGCTCAGTTGGTTCAAGTAATAACTATGAAATAAATGAGAGAATCTTCTGCTGCCGCTGCAGGAGCAACAACAGCCACGAAAGGCATGGAGCGGGGGCTGCAATTTACCTTCCTCACTCACAAAGGAGCATCCCTACCATCTCCACCAGCATCAATCATGCGTGGCCTACCTGTCGACATCCGACGGGATACCCACAGTGTGCTCCTAATTTATTCAGAACAAAAGAAAGGGGTCGAGAGCTCGCCACTGCATCATCAATTGTGCAGGGATTTCTTAAGGATTTCCAGCGCCTCTTCAACAGAGGATGCATTCTCAAGTTTGGATCTATCGACCAATGGTTGATTCCTGACCAGCGTTGGCAAGATTTCAAATTCATGTATGATACAACCGCAGCGAGAAGATCATAAGAAAATCTCCACAAATTGTTGTAAACAAAAAAAATAGTTAATCGCCTTGGACATTTGAAAGCAGTAAACACGATCTCGGGAAGGCATGCACGACTTCGCTGTGTGAGAAGTCAGGTTCTGCTGTGTGAGGAACCAATCTCTGTTCTGTTTCTCTTCTGTTCTAAGTGACTGGTTTTATGGTTATCTATGGAGTACCTACAGGCTTATTTTGAGAAGAGACAAAAACTGCGAGGAAATCCTCTGTGAAGCTATTAAGTGCTGAAGCATTCTTCTGCTGTGAAACAAAAACGGGCTGCCATCAGAGAAGTCGTTCCTTACTGAAGGAAATCATTTGTGATGATTTATACTTTAACATAACGTTGTCATTGCGCATTGATAGACTGGCTTACGCCTAAGCGACAACGTGCTGTGTGGAAATCCTTTGAGCAATCAACTTCTGAGTATGAGTAGAACTGCCCGCCTTTTCTTGTCTTATTCGCATATTCAAACCACGTACGCATGACTTTTATTCACTAATTTTTTTTATCCCAATTCTCTTCGGGAGTCAAGCCTTGTCTTATACATATCATCATCCATTGTTAGGGTTGTGCTCAGCTGGTTTACTCGTCGTCCGGGGTTGGAGTCGGCCAGCCACGCGACCAAGGGTAGCAGTGGGACGTGGTAAACGCATTTCTGCTCAAACACGTGCCATTGCGCTGTATGCTCCATGAACATTCCGTGCACACGTAACGGTGCTGGTTGTCGTCGTACACGGCGAACTTCTTCTCATCTGCCAGGGCCCATTTGAAACCACAGTGGAAGAGGGTCGTGCCGGGATAAGTGGTCCTGAAGTGAAACCCCCATGTTTCGCCCGGAGGCACCAAATGGTTCCCCAGGTCGTCGTCCGCGGAGAGACAACGAAGTGCGAGAACCAACCCACTGCCGAGATCGTTCTTTATGACCACGGATTTGGGATCGAAAATCGCATCGGATATTCCTGAGATGGAAATGACGGAGAGAAGAACAAATGCAAGCCGAATCGTAGCCATAAAAAAATCCCCCTCTCCCTTCTCCTTGGTGGTCTTCACACACTTCGGCTGTAACATTTTTATAGGGGGAAAAAAATGCGAGAAATGAAAATAAAAAAACTTGATCAAAAGTCAACTTTTGGGCCAGTATTATATATTTTATTTTCCCATTTTTTCTGGAGTAATTTTATTAAAAATTTCACATATTATATATTTTATTTGCAACATAATCTCCTGTAATTGAAAAATAGTTTTTGCATTCTTGTTATATTAATTCGAAGGGAAATAAATTAAACTAGTACTTTATTTTCTTTAATATCTATTACTTACAGTAACCACATAATAATAAAAGAGGACATCTTGCTGTTTTGTTCTGTGTTGGTCAACTCTCTCTCTCTCATTCATTATCATGTTTGCATAGTAAATGTAAAAAAAAAAAAAAATTGACAGCTATCGATCTATACATACATTCCAACACAGCAACAGCATCGGCATAATCCCCCTTCCTTATGCTTTACAAATTTATTGGGTTTATCTACTTGTTCAATAAACGTAAAAGGAAGGAGTCGCTGACTGATTTTCTAGAAATACGACGTAGAAATGAAAGTACTAGGAGGGAGATGTATCTATCCATCGCCTAAAGATGAAATCGGTAATCGATAAAGCAGTCGGTCGCCTCGCTTCCGAATTTTCCTCGCACTTAGTTTTGTTGAGAAGAAGTTTGTTGAATGAGTTGGTCACTCAAGATAATTTTTGATAGTAAACTGTGGTGTTTTTGTTCGAAAAGAACACAATCAACTAGTAAAATACAAGTAAGTCGAAGAGGCTTCAAAGTTCAGATTAATGCGCACATGTTCATTTGTAATGGACGTGAGGGTTTTCTATGGAATTCAGGCACATAGAAATAGTTATTAGTAGATAAGATTAGATTATCGTATAAATAGTTAAAAGTTTTTACAACGACAATCATTTCCAGATCCATAAGGCAATAACAATTGTTTCCATTCCCCTTTTCTCCACATTTTTTTGTCTTTATAGAGCGTTCATCTTGTATACTCAGCTAACTCGAGTTCCATTTCTAATATATTTCTCTTTTAACTCAATTTCAATAACATCCCCACTTGCCATCCTTAGCAAATGAAACTTTTCATACAACAAAGAGCTCAATTTCAAAGAACATCCCCACTTGCCATCCTTCGCATCCTTGCGATGTTAATTCGAAGGAAAATAAATTCAAGTATTACTTGGTTTTCTTTCATTTGTTCTTGTCATCGACTACTACTCAATTATCTATCACTTACAGTAACCAAATGAAGTTCGTAGCTATTGAATTCGAGGCTTTAAGACTATTTCTACTTTAAATTTCCAAAAAGTGTTGTCCGCAAACATTTCCTTTTAGTCGGAAAGTAATCGCCAATCCTGTACTCGCTCAAATGCTTGGCGCAACAAAGATGCCGCCAACCATCCCTTCGATAAGCTTCTTCCTTCCTCCAAGTATTACGGCTTCATTCCGTTCGAGCTTTTGAGTTTCGGACTTTTATTTCGAAAGTTCAGGGCTTGAAAAAGCTTGAATAATATGTCTTGATTAATCCAAAATCGAAGTTCCTAAGACGTAATGATCATCGCATCATATGATTAGAAAGACTTAACTGTTTGGGAGCTACTCGGTTCCATGTTTATGGATTATCTGGCCGCTTAGTGGATGCTTACAAACGGTGGAATATGTATATCCGGCTGCCATCACAGTTGTAATACGAAATATCGTCGAGTTGAACACTTGTGTCAACTATAATACAAACGACTTGATGTTCGGTGTGTAATTCCAAAAACAAGATGAGAGTAGTTAAAAGAATACGAATCACATGACAAATCATCGTGATTATCAAGCATCCCTCACTCGCCGTACCAACTTTGTTACGCGAAACATAAGGACAGGGGCAGCGAGACGACTTCTTATAGTATTATGATGGAGGAATTCAGAGCATCTGCCTCATACTTCATTGTATCACTCGTCCAATAATAAGAAAAGACTTAGTGATGGTGATCATCAAATTACACATTGAATATGAGTAACACAACTCGACTTTTGCCCGTGGGGGAGGATGAAACTGCTACGGCATCGTCCTAACTTCATTCCAGCAGATCCCTAAACAATAACATATGCCTACAAAAACTAAAAGCAATTGGTTTAGCACAATCGTTTAAAGAATGAAGTAGGAAAAGTCCTTCTCCTATAAATAGCTCGACATATCCCAACCTTTCACATAGATCACATCTGATACTTTAGAGACAGGGAGAGATATGGGTTTAACTCGGTTGGCTTTTCTTCTTCTGGTTGGATCGTTCAGATGCACTGAGAGGGAATTAGTGATCGTAACTTTTTCGCCATTTTTCAATATAAGCGGAAGTTTAATGTATCACAACAGAGCGTTTATCAGATTATGAGATCTGTTCGCTGCATCCATTACGATTTGATCAAGTAGGTTTTTCGTACGAGTGTTTGTGCGATCGTAATGGACACAATAGTTTATAGTATCGAAGAATGGCAACCAACACCTTTTGACGACGATTCTACCTCTTTCAAGGATAGACCAACTCCTAACCTGAACATCGCAGAATACAAAGAATTTTTTTTGTTGACAAGATTTTGATGATGAGTCAAACAGCAGGTTTGACCTGCTATGACTTTACAGAAGCTGAAACCTCCTGTAACGAAGATACGCTTCGTAAGAGAGGAAAATATCATGAAAATATTTTCTTCACCCTCCAAGGATCATTTCAGATCAAGAGACGTGATTAGTTCAATAATAAATTATTTATTAATTAATTATTGATTATCTTAATTAAATTATTAATTCAAAAAGAGAATATTCTTAGGAATATTATTTGGATTAATATTTCGTCCAGATACAATATTTTACTTGTCTGGAATGAATCAATTATTTTGGGAATAAATCGTTGATTATTTCCTTATATAGAAGGTTAAGTTGCTGTTACTAGCCGAACCTTCTGTAATGCATTATCTGGTGATTTAATTGTCAAAATAAGACAAAATTAAATATGGAGGTTCCAACCAGATATTTGCACGACCCCATCATCATATTTCTCAAGTTGGAAATAAAATATTTTTTCTTTCCAACTATAGAAGGTTGCTGACCGATTTAGACTTTAACCTTCTGTAAGATGAGATCTCGTGATTAGATGATTCGATTGATCTAAAATCAATCAAATATTGTCCCTAAATGATTTTTACACGTTGGGGATGAATCTGGTCACTTTACGTTTTTGGCAAAATAAGTTTCCTTCTTTACAGGAGGACGGAACCCCTATATAAAAGAAAAACCTAAAAACATTTTAAAAACGATTCTTGGAATCATCAGAGGTAAGTCTTGGCATTTGGCAACGTTAGCGGGTGGTTAACGTGTGTGCAGGTGTGCAGGACGGATTCTCCAGGCGAGAGTTCTCGCAGGAGGTAACTACAGCGGGTTGAGCGTGGGTGAAGCCGCTCCGGTGACTTCGTTGCGTACGGATCTGAGGGACTCGACCGGAACTTTGTCCGTGACGTCGGACTGCGTGCATCAGGGCCTGGGGAAGGGTTCGTTGGTGGCGAGTAGGCGTACAAAGTTGGTCGGAGAGAAGGAGTCCGTAGCAGGGGTTCAGTGGTGAGGGATCTCCAACCTTCTGTAGTTGGTTATTTTGTTATCTGTGCGTTTGCAGCAGGTGTGCTTTGGTGAAGCCACTCCGTTAGCGTCGTTGGCTGCAAAACCGAAGGACTTGGCCAGGAGTGCTGTCAGTGAAGCCGGGTGGGCGTACAGCAGGTCGAAGAGAAGGTTGTTGCAGCAGGCGTAAGTGGTGAGGGACTGAAACCTACTGTATTCGTACTATCTTTATTTGTTTTGCAGATTAAACCAAAAAGACAAAAAGAGAAGCATATCAGAGGCATCCAAACACTTGGAGAAAGCGTCATCGGATCTGTTCGCTGATCCACAGAAGGAATAGCCTGCTACAGAGTCACAGAAGGCTGAAGCTTCCAGCCAACGTTCTGTGCTTGCTCAAGTCTGGTTGATTTCCTTGTGATTCGACCTAGACACATCCTAAACACAGCAAGAGTGTTTCTTGCATTGGTAAAGCTTGTCTTACCGTCCCGTGGTCAAAGAAATTGTTTTCTTACACCACAGAAGGTTTTACCTTCTACACTGTAATCTCTATACGAGTTATTAGTGAAAAGTGACCGAAAGTGGACGTAGGTGATTTCACCGAACCACTATAAAATCCTTTGTGTTCTACGACTCATTTCGAAGTCAATTTCACACGTTCCGTAATTACAGAAGCTTAAAGGCTCTGTAAATTACAGTAAGTTACTTCCGCTGTGAGGGTTGTGAAAAAGCGTTTAAGAATTCCTTAATTGGACTTAACACTAATTCACCCCCCCTCTTAGTGTAATCTTTGGGCCAACAATTGGTATCAGAGCGAGGTTCAACGGAAGCTTAACCGCTCGTTGAGATCTTACAGCAGCTCGAACTTTCTGTACGCTCTCTGAGTACTACTACCTTGTTGTATTCAACAGAAGCTTAGTTCTCTACTTGAATTCAACATTTAGAACAAAAGCAGTTTCAACAAAAGCTTTATAGCTTGTTGATTTTTTATAGGAGGTTGTACCTTCTATTACTCTCTGTCTCTACCTTACAGAAGCTCACACTCTGTAATTGTCTCAAATTTATTTTTATTCTACAGAAGTACTATACTCTGGTAGAATTCAAAAACTTGTGACTCAACAAAAGCTTAACAGCCTGTTGAGATTCTATAGCAGCCTGTACTTGCTACGCGGTAGATTCCTGATATACAGAAGCTGACGCTCTGTTACTATCACTATCTGTCTTTCTTCTACAGTAGCTCATTGCTCTGCTAGAAACCAACTAGTTGCATCAAAACAGGATTCAACAAAAGCTTGAGTGCTTAGTTACATCCTATAGAAGGTTATACCTGCTATACGCATATAACCGATTGTTGCGCTGTTTTCTTCTGCTGAAACCTTGAGGGTTTTGCGGAATTAAACTACTTGGCATTTTTACTCCATTTTACGGAGATTTGATTGCCAGCAATATCCGTTTCAATTTAACAGAAGTTTTCGTGCGTTAAGAATCAGTACAGTACCGTAAAGGTTCTGTTATTCCGCACAGAAGCCTAACCTTCTGTAAATTGAAAAATGGGTGATAATTACTACATACCGAAACCACACATTGGGAATCCTCCAATGTTTGATGGTAAAAATTTTTCCTATTGGAAAATTCGAATGAGTGCCTTTGTAGATGCAATCGATGATGATTTGTGGTCGTTCATTGAAGACGGTCCACCTATTCTACCGATTGAACTACAAATTGGTCCTGATGGTCGTCCTACTCGGGAGAACCTTAGGATCAAACGACTCACCAAAACGGCTAAGTACTTAATGTTTAGTGCTATGTCGGAAAGTGAATTCGTTAAAGTCTCTACTTGCACTTCGGGCAAAGAAATCTGGGATAAACTTGTCACCATGTATGTTGGGACAAACCAGATTAGAGAAACCAAGATGAATTTCTTAATTCATCAATACGAGAACTTTACCATGAAGAGTGAAGAATCTGTAGAACAAATGTTCCAGAGACTTAACCTTCTGGTAGATGCCTTAACTCACTTAGGCAAACACTATACTAATTCTGAATTAGTAAGAAAGGTTCTACGAACTCTGCCCAAATCTTGGGAAGCCAAGAAAACGGCCATTGAGGAAGCTAAGGATCTATCTACTCTTCGATTAGATCAACTTATGAGCTCCTTAATGTCATATGAAATGGAGAGAACCTCTCAGTCTGATGTGAAAAGAGCATCAATTGCCTTCAAAGCATCAGAAGAACCAATAGAAGACTCTGACAATGACGCAGAAGTCGATTCGGATGATGAACTCGCTATGATTGCTAAACGCCTTCTGCGGTTCGCTTCCAAAAGACGTTTCAACAAGAAAAATCAGAAACGTGAACAGCAGTATGATCCAAAGATGATCAGATGCTATGAGTGCAATAGGAAGGGACATTTCAAGTCTGATTGTCCTTTATTAAAGGAGAAGGAAAAACCTTCTGTACAAACCAAACCCAAGAAAGCAATGATTGCTTGGGCGGATATCGAAGATTCTGATGATGAGGAAGAAGAAGCACTAATGTGCGTAACTACTCACACAGAAACTCAAAACTCTATAGAGAGTCAATTCTGTTTCCGAACAGAAGCTACAGAAAGTGAATGGTATCTGGACAGTGGCTGCTCAAGGCACATGACCGG
The DNA here is from genome assembly GCA_023653495.1 of Melastoma candidum. Lineage (NCBI taxonomy): Eukaryota > Viridiplantae > Streptophyta > Magnoliopsida > Myrtales > Melastomataceae > Melastoma > Melastoma candidum. The sequence continues at coordinate 65,639 of JAKZET010000092.1, forward strand.
AGATCCATCCAAATTCTCTAAGCTGACCTTACAGAACGGAGGTTCTGTTAAATTCGGTGACAATAGCAAAGGCTCTGTCATTGGAACAGGAACTATTGGAAGTCCTGAATCTATGGTTATAGAAGAAGTTCTGTTAGTAACAGAACTTAAACATAACCTACTGAGCATTAGCCAGCTTTGTGACAAAGGCTATACTATAACCTTTGATCAAGATAAATGTTCTGGTATCCTAAACAATGAAGTCCGCTTCATTGGAAATCGGAAAAGGAACATCTACACTTTAACACAGGAGAGCTTCTGTGCTACAGAAAGCTGTCTTCTGTCTGTCAAAGAAGAAACTCATCTTTGGCATAGAAGGTTAGGACATTCCAACCTCCAATTGCTATCCAAGCTTGCTAAGAAAGAATTGGTAAAAGGCTTGCCTAATATCAAATTCGAGCAAGACAACTTCTGTGAAGCTTGTTCACTTGGTAAGCAAACTAAATCTTCATTCAAGTCTAAGAATGATATTTCTACTACTCTACCCTTGGAACTTCTACATATGGATCTATTTGGTCCTACTAGAGTTCAAAGTATTGGTGGAAGAAGATACTGTCTAGTAGTAGTAGATGACTACTCTAGATACACCTGGGTCAAGTTCTTGACTCATAAAAGCGATGCATTTGAAACCTTCATAAAGCTCGCTAAGCAATTACAGAATGAAAATAGATCTTCTGTAAAAGCCATTCGAACGGATCATGGTACAGAGTTTGAAAACCATGATTTTGCTACCTTCTGTGATGAACATGGCATTGATCACAACTTCTCTGCTCCTTACACTCCTCAACAGAATGGAGTCGCAGAAAGGAAAAATCGAACTCTTATAGACATGGCTAGAACCATGATTTGTGAGAGCAATGTTCCACAGAACCTTTGGGCTGAAGCAGTAAATACTGCCTGCTATATCTCTAATAGAGTACTACTAAGACCTAAATTAGAGAAAACTCCCTATCAACTATACAGGGGGAGAATACCAAATATTTCCTATTTTCATGCCTTTGGAAGTCCATGTTTTATACTGAGACCTTCTAAGGACAACCTCGGGAAATTTGATGCTAAATCAGATGAAGGTATCTTTTTAGGATACTCACTGACTAGCAAAGCTTATAGAGTCCTTAACAAAAGGACTTCTACAATAGAAGAGTCAATTAATGTAAAAATTAATGACTCACCAACAGAAGATAATACTAATCAAGTAATATCTTTTGAACCTACAGAAATACCTGTAGAACCCAAATCTTCTAAGGAAGGAAGAGAAGGGAACGAACATTCTCTTCACAATTCTGGAAGAGAATCTGAACAAACTGTTGAAAATTCTCCAGAAGCATCACCTTCGCAGAATAATCAACTGAATGATATAAGAGCACCTGCTTTATATCAAAAACGACATCCTATTGATCAAGTCATAGGAGACTTTGATAGAGGCATTCAGACGAGACGTTCTGTAAACGCCTACTATGAACATTCCGCTTTTCTTTCACAGAAAGAACCAGATGGATTAGATGAAGCTCTAGATGATCCAGATTGGATCCTTGCAATGCAAGAGGAGCTTAATCAATTCGAAAGGAACAAAGTGTGGACACTTGTTCCTAAACCTGATAACCGTTCCATTATTGGAACTAAATGGGTATTCAGGAATAAACTCGATGAGTCAGGTGCTGTTGTAAGAAACAAAGCACGACTTGTTGCCAAAGGGTACTCTCAAGAAGAGGGTATTGACTTTGATGAGACGTTCGCTCCTGTAGCACGTCTAGAAGCAATAAGGCTACTGTTAGCCTATGCTTGCTACAACAACTTCAAGTTGTATCAAATGGACGTGAAAAGTGCTTTTCTCAATGGAGAAATCAAAGAAGAGGTATACGTAAGTCAACCTCCTGGATTTGAAAATCCACAGCACAAGGATCACGTTTATAGACTCTCCAAGGCTCTATACGGTCTAAAACAGGCGCCTAGAGCATGGTATGAGAGACTTAGCTCCTTTCTTATTGAAAAGGGCTATAAAAGAGGAAGAGTAGATACAACTCTCTTTCTCAAACACAGAGGTGATCATTTAGTAGTTGTCCAAATCTATGTCGATGACATTATTTTTGGATCAACGAATGATAAACTCTGTACAGAATTCTCTGAACTCATGACAAGTGAGTTCGAGATGAGCATGATGGGAGAACTTACGTTCTTCCTCGGCCTACAAATTCAGCAGACTGATGAAGGTACTTTCTTACATCAAGAGAAGTACACTAAGCAACTCCTGAAAAGATTTGGCCTAGAGGGCTCTAAGCCTCTGTCTACTCCAATGGCTACAAGTGCCAAGATAGACAAGGACGAAAATGGTAAAGAAGTAGATAATAAGCTCTACAGAAGCATGATTGGCTCTCTTCTGTATCTTACTGCTTCTAGACCAGACATACTATTTAGTGTATGTCTCTGTGCTAGATATCAATCAGCACCTAAAGAGTCTCATCTGATAATGGTAAAGAGAATCTTTAGATATTTACAAGGTTCTGTAAATCTTGGCATATGGTATTCCAAGAGATCAGACTTTACTCTCGTTGGGTACTCAGATGCTGACTTTGCAGGATGTAAGATCGACAGAAAAAGTACAAGTGGTACTTGTCAGCTAATGGGAAACATGTTGATCTCATGGTTTTCCAAGAAGCAGACATCTGTTGCTCTATCCACTGCAGAAGCCGAGTATATAGCAGCTGCAAGCTGCTGTGCTCAACTTCTATGGATGAAACAGCAACTTGAGGACTATGGTCTTTCATTTGCTGAAATTCCGATCATGTGTGATAATACTAGTGCGATTCAATTAACGCGCAATCCAGTTTATCACTCACGATCAAAACACATAGAACTCAGACATCATTTTCTGAGGGATAATGTACAACAAGGTTCTGTAAGCGTGAAATACGTTAATACAGACCAGCAATTGGCTGACATTTTCACCAAACCCCTTGACCAGGAGAAATTCTTCTATTTCAGGAATGAATTGGGGATTTGTCATCAATTTTAATAATAGAGACGTTGTACAGCAAGTTCAACGTTCTGTATTAAATATCTTTCGAAAATTTAATTCGAAATGTATTTTTCAAAAGAGTACTCTAGACAATATTATTCTAATGAAAATCTTGTCAAGAAAGAGTCCTTCTCATTAACGTAGATTCTTACAGAAACTACGCATAGAAGGTTATACCTTCTGTACAATGCTCTTTTAACAAAATATATTCCTTAATTTTGAAACAGAAAGTTAAACCTTCTGTTCCAAAGAATATTTTTGAAAAATTAGGGAGAATCTTATCTGATTCATCTCCTATTATATCAAGAATCGATGATCTTGATAAAAAATTGGGAATACATGATCTTATTGAAAGATTTTGTCCCAATTAATCAATTTTGGGAAATAAAATAATATTTTTCCAAAATTAAAACATTACCTTCTTCTTTATATTCTCACGGTGTCACTCGTGGTTCTCCACCACCATTGATACTTCACAGAGAAACCCTAGAAGAAAATCTGTCCTTCCAACTTAATCTCTTAGCCAAATCGCTCTACCCAACTCCGATTATGGCACCTAAGAGGAAGTCCGAAGTTCGCCGCTCGTTCTCCCTCTCCGTCACACCTCCTTCGGCTGAGTCTCAACCAGCCAAGCCCGTGATTCCTACTGCTGATGAGGAAATCGCACCCTTGGATCCAGAGATCGTCGCGTACTCCCTCGCTGAAAACAAGGAAGTCGCTGACGCTGCTACCGAAGGGCAGCAGGATAAAGTCCCTGTTCTGAAAGAGAACCCTGTTTCTGAGGAGTCTCTGGAGGAACCTACTGGTGAGGATGACGAAGCATCTCATCCCACCGATGATCTCGTCTTGGAGGACAAAAACCCTCAGGAGGATGCTGATCTGGAACAGGAAGTTGAAACCCCTGTCAGAAACAGCGTCTTCTCTGATGACGATGAGGATGAAGTGCAGGAGGTCACTCCCCTAGCAGTTGCTGCTCCTCAACCTACTGTGTCACCCAAATCGAAGGTGAAAGGCAAGGCTGTTGCTGTGGAGCCTATCCCTGTCAAAGCCAAACGATCGGCCTCGATTATCGTCTCTGGAAGTGTATCCTCCAGGACACGACACAAACGCAAAAGCCCCGAGTCTGTGAGTAAGTCCTTAGAGCAGGAGGTCTTAAAAAAGACCAAGCCTACAGGTGCAATCGCAGCTCAGGTAATACCTACTGTCTCTCAGGCTGAAATAGAGCAGATCATGAACGCAGAAGCTGTTCCCTCCTGTGATGTCTCAAACAGGCAGATTGCTGCGTGCAAACGGCTAGATTTTAGCTGGTTTAGCGAGAATGATCTTGATATTCTGCCTCTATATGAGAAGTTGGGTTTAAAAGTGTTCTGTGAAACTTACGTCGAAGTCGCTGTTACAAGGATTCGAGAATTTTATACAAATCTCACCTTTTTCAGGATTAACGACGTTGTTAGGTATGTCAGGACCATGATTGATGGTGTCTTCTTGGTGTTTTCAATTCATGATGTCAACACCCTGTATGGCTGCAAAGAGCACCCTGTTCTTCCTGCGGCAAACAAGAATCAGTCATACAGCGCCATACTTGGATCTAAAGTGAAGGTGCCGCAGTACCTTGAATCTGCTGCACTGAACCTTCCTAAACGGATCCTCCATCGATCTGTCATTTTCTGTTTCCTACCAAGGACAGGAAGTCTGGATGCTGTAACAACCAGAGATGCTCAAATTATGGAGCATTTGCTGCTGGGAAAGCCATTCAACCTGGGGGCGATGATTTTTGCTCACATGCAAGCTTGTCTTAAAGCAAAGGACAAAGCTCTCCCCTATGGTCAGGTTGTAGCTGCTCTTCTCCGTCTTCGCAATATTGATCCAAATCCTCCCACCGCACTGGAAAAATGGCGAGTTGGAAATTTTGGTCGACAAATCATTGCAAGTATGCAATATGTGAGGACTCAAGAAGGCTGGATTCAGAAATCCAAAGGGAAAGAGAAACAGCAGAAGGAAGCACCTGCTACTTCTGAGAAGAGTGGACCTACTGCTCCAAAAGCTACTGTTCCACCTTCTTCAACCCTGGAACAACCTCGAGAAGGCTCATCCTCTTCTTTGCCAAATCTCATCAGAGATCTGCAGCGACAAATTGTTGCACAGACTGAGGAACTTAAAGTCCTCAAGGATACGGTCGCTGAGCTAGTCATTACTGTTGAACGTCAGGAAAAGCTCCTCCGTGACAATCTCCAGTAATGTGTTCTGCTTAATTTCCAGCACCCTAGACCTACTGTAATGGTCTTAAATAAGTGACTGATGATGTGTACCCCTTTTGGGATGAACTATTTTAATATTCTGCAGTTTGGTTTTATTCTCTACGTCTATTGCGAGAATACCTTCTACAGGATCTTAGATCTCCGTTTTCTACCTTCTATACTTTTTGATATGACAAAAAGGGGGAGAGATTTTGGAGAACTAACACAGAGATATAGCGTATGCTAATCTCAAACCCACAAGAATTCTTGTGATATTTAGCGGGATAGAAGGACTAACCTACTAAGAGGTTTTTTAACCTTCTATAAGGGTATGCAAAATTTGAGTACAACTCATTTTTGCTGGGAGTGCAGAAGCTCATGCTACTGTCGGGCTAAATATACAGGAGCCTTGTCCCTGTAATCTGTACAAGCTGAATGCTTACACAGAAGCTTTTGCACTCTGCAAAAGTAAAAGCTTCTATAAAGTGTCAAACCCTTACTATCTCTATCTTAGGGGGAGTTTGATACGTCGTCTTGTATGAACATATCTCCTATGGATGAAAGTTTTGTCATCATCAAAAAGGGGGAGATTGTTGACAAGATTTTGATGATGAGTCAAACAGCAGGTTTGACCTGCTATGACTTTACAGAAGCTGAAACCTCCTGTAACGAAGATACGCTTCGTAAGAGAGGAAAATATCATGAAAATATTTTCTTCACCCTCCAAGGATCATTTCAGATCAAGAGACGTGATTAGAGAATATTTCCAAAAATAGATATTTCAATAATAAATTATTTATTAATTAATTATTGATTATCTTAATTAAATTATTAATTCAAAAAGAGAATATTCTTAGGAATATTATTTGGATTAATATTTCGTCCAGATACAATATTTTACTTGTCTGGAATGAATCAATTATTTTGGGAATAAATCGTTGATTATTTCCTTATATAGAAGGTTAAGTTGCTGTTACTAGCGAACCTTCTGTAATGCATTATCTGGTGATTTAATTGTCAAAATAAGACAAAATTAAATATGGAGGTTCCAACCAGATATTTGCACGACCCCATCATCATATTTCTCAAGTTGGAAATAAAATATTTTTTCTTTCCAACTATAGAAGGTTGCTGACCGATTTAGACTTTAACCTTCTGTAAGATGAGATCTCGTGATTAGATGATTCGATTGATCTAAAATCAATCAAATATTGTCCCTAAATGATTTTTACACGTTGGGGATGAATCTGGTCACTTTACGTTTTTGGCAAAATAAGTTTCCTTCTTTACAGGAGGACGGAACCCCTATATAAAAGAAAAACCTAAAAACATTTTAAAAACGATTCTTGGAATCATCAGAGGTAAGTCTTGGCATTTGGCAACGTTAGCGGGTGGTTAACGTGTGTGCAGGTGTGCAGGACGGATTCTCCAGGCGAGAGTTCTCACAGGAGGTAACTACAGCGGGTTGAGCGTGGGTGAAGCCGCTCCGGTGACTTCGTTGCGTACGGATCTGAGGGACTCGACCGGAACTTTGTCCGTGACGTCGGACTGCGTGCATCAGGGCCTGGGGAAGGGTTCGTTGGTGGCGAGTAGGCGTACAAAGTTGGTCGGAGAGAAGGAGTCCGTAGCAGGGGTTCAGTGGTGAGGGATCTCCAACCTTCTGTAGTTGGTTATTTTGTTATCTGTGCGTTTGCAGCAGGTGTGCTTTGGTGAAGCCACTCCGTTAGCGTCGTTGGCTGCAAAACCGAAGGACTTGGCCAGGAGTGCTGTCAGTGAAGCCGGGTGGGCGTACAGCAGGTCGAAGAGAAGGTTGTTGCAGCAGGCGTAAGTGGTGAGGGACTGAAACCTACTGTATTCGTACTATCTTTATTTGTTTTGCAGATTAAACCAAAAAGACAAAAAGAGAAGCATATCAGAGGCATCCAAACACTTGGAGAAAGCGTCATCGGATCTGTTCGCTGATCCACAGAAGGAATAGCCTGCTACAGAGTCACAGAAGGCTGAAGCTTCCAGCCAACGTTCTGTGCTTGCTCAAGTCTGGTTGATTTCCTTGTGATTCGACCTAGACACATCCTAAACACAGCAAGAGTGTTTCTTGCATTGGTAAAGCTTGTCTTACCGTCCCGTGGTCAAAGAAATTGTTTTCTTACACCACAGAAGGTTTTACCTTCTACACTGTAATCTCTATACGAGTTATTAGTGAAAAGTGACCGAAAGTGGACGTAGGTGATTTCACCGAACCACTATAAAATCCTTTGTGTTCTACGACTCATTTCGAAGTCAATTTCACACGTTCCGTAATTACAGAAGCTTAAAGGCTCTGTAAATTACAGTAAGTTACTTCCGCTGTGAGGGTTGTGAAAAAGCGTTTAAGAATTCCTTAATTGGACTTAACACTAATTCACCCCCCCTCTTAGTGTAATCTTTGGGCCAACATTTTTCTATTTTGTGAAGTAAGAAAGCAGATTAAACTGCGATTTATACGAAGAATTAAAGAGTGAAAAGAGAAATATAGTAATAGTAGTAACGTGTATTATTCAATCACACCACATAGGACTGCCTGCCTTTTCGTGTCTTGTTCGAACATTCAAACCGCGTAAGCATGACTTCTATTCATTTTCTATTTTTATTTTTTTCAATCTTTACTCTCTTCAGGAGTTACGTCTTGTCTTAAACATCATTCATCGTTAGAGATGTGCTCAGATGGTGTTGTCACCGTCCGGGGTTGGAGTCGGCCAGCCAGGCGACCAAGGGTAGCATAGGGACGCGGTAATCGCATTACTGGTCAAACACGTGCCGTTGCGCTGTATGCTCCAAACACATTCACTGCACAAGCTATGGTGCTGGTTGTCGTCGTACACGGAGAACTTCTTCTCATCCGCCAGGGCCCATTTGAAACTACAGTGGAAGAGGGTGTTGCCCAGAAATATGGTCCTGAAGTGAAACCCCCATGATTCGCCTGGAGGCAGCAAATGGTCCCCCAGGTCGTCATCCGCGGAGAGACAACGAAACGAGAGAACCAACCCGCTGCCGAGATCGTTTTTTATGACCACGGATCTGGGATCGTTGGTCGCATATGAGATTGAAATGATGGAGAAAAGAACAAATGCAAACGGAATGATATCCGCCATCTCTCGTTCCTCCACTGTGGTTTAGGAGAAATATTGGTTACACTACACAACACTTGGGCTACAACATATTTATAGGGAAGAACGAAAATAAAATAAAATAAAATAAAGAAGGAAAATAGTTTAATTAGAAGGAAAATAAATAAATAAATTAAATTATTGGAGGAGGAGGATGTTGTTGTTTGGTTTTTGTGTAGGCCGGCGGCATTTGCAGTTTTGGATAATTTCTTTCTTGTTTTTTGTTTTATTTTACTTTCCTCATGACAGCTAATTGGGTATTATATATACATTCCAACACACCATCATCGGCATAATCTCTCCTCCTCCTCCTCCACCTTATGCTAATTTACACATTCATTACCCTTTAATTATTATTACCTATAATTATTTGAGAGTTCATTTGTTTCATTTAGGAGTTCAATTTAGTACGATATTGGAAATTATACTTACGTACAGGATTAGTGAAAAAACAAAACCAGAATTTTAGAATTTTTTCCAGAAAAATTTTGTGGAGGGAAAAAAAAGGAATTTTATTGGAGTGCCTGTCTTTTCAAGTCTTATTCGTATAGTCAAACCACAGAAGGATGACTTCTATTCGTTTTTTAGTTTTTATTCATCATCGTCGAGGTTAGTGTCGGCCAGACCAAGGGTAGCAGTTTGGATCATTTCTTTCATCTTTATTTTTCCGGCAATATTCTCGCCGCAGGACTCGACCGATCGATGCCTTTCTCCTCTCATCCTCATCTATTATGTATTATTAATTAATGTAAAAAAAATGACAGCTAATTGATCTTCTTATACATACATTCCAACACACCATCAAATGCTTTACACTTTCATTACGCTTAATTATTATTACCTATAATTATGATTTATTCATATTTGAGTTCATTCGTGTCGTTTACGCATTCTTTTCATCTTAATAAAGTTAATCTACTTGTTCAATTTAAAAGCAAAATCGAAAAAGGCACGGACTATCTATCCATCGTTAAAAATGAAACAGGCAACGTTAGTAATGCTCGGCGGGATTCGGGAGTAGTCGATAATATTGGCCGCGCTTGGGACGTTTGACATCGAAAGTGTGGGTGAAATAGGTTATCAATGTATTGAACACACTTTTCACCTACCCGACACTTAAAAATGCACGTATTTATCACGAGTTGTAGCTACCATCCTAAAAATTTCTGGAGAATACATTTGTCCCGAGAATTCTAGAGATATCGAGAAAAGGAAGATTACGTTTGATTTTTTTTTTAATAGGACTGACTAACACCTAAGCTGAATATTGCAGAATACAGAGAAATTTCTTCGTTGTTGTACAGAAGAATGATTTTTATCAAGCAAGAAAGCAGAGCAAACAGCGATTTATACGAGGAATCAAAGTGAAGGGAGAAATATAATAGTAGTATGTATTTGTATACTATTCAAGCACACCATCATATGAGTTGCCTGCCTTTTCATGTTTTGTTCATATGCATGACTTGTATTCATTATTATTATTATCTTTTTATAATATCTCTACTCTCCTCAGGAGTTACGCCTTGCCTTATACATCATCCATCATCGTTAGAGATGTGCTTAGTTGGTTCAAGTAATAAGCCGCTGCGGGAGCAACAACAGCCGCAAAAGGCATGGAGCGGGGGCTGCAATTTACCTTCCTCACTCACAAAGGAGCATCCCTACCATCTCCACCAGCATCAATCATGCGTGGCCTACCTGTTGACATCCGACGGGATACCCACAATGTGCTCCTAATTTATTCAGAACAAAAGAAAGGGGTCGAGAGCTCGCCACTGCATCATCAATTGTGCAGGGATTTCATAAGGATTTCCAGCGCCTCTTCGACAGAGGATGCATTCTCAAGTTTGGATCTATCGACCAATGGTTGATTCCTGACCAGCGTTGGCAAGATTTCAAATTCCTGTATGATACAGCCGCAGCGAGAAGATCATAAGCAAATCTCCACAAATTGTTGTAAACAAAAAAAATAGTTAATCGCCTTGGACATTTGAAAGCAGTAAACACGATCTCGGGAAGGCATGCACGACTTCGCTGTGTGAGAAGTCAGGTTCTGCTGTGTGAGGAACCAATCTCTGTTCTGTTTCTCTTCTGTTCTAAGTGACTGGTTTTATGGTTATCTATGGAGTACCTACAGGCTTATTTTGAGAAGAGACGAAAACTGCGAGGAAATCCTCTGTGAAGCTATTAAGTGCTGAAGCATTCCTCTGCTGTGAAACAAAAACGGGCTGCCATCAGAGAAGTCGTTCCTTACTGAAGGAAATCATTTGTGATGATTTATACTTTAACATAACGTTGTCATTGCGCATTGATAGACAGGCTTACGCCTAAGCGACAACGTGCTGTGTGGAAATCCTTTGAGCAATCAACTTCTGAGTATGAGTAGAACTGCCCGCCTTTTCTTGTCTTATTCGCATATTCAAACCACGTACGCATGACTTTTATTCACTAATTTTTTTTATCCCAATTCTCTTCGGGAGTCAAGCCTTGTCTTATACATATCATCATCCATTGTCAGGGTTGTGCTCAGCTGGTTTACTAGTCGTCCGGGGTTGGAGTCGGCCAGCCACGCGACCAAGGGTAGCAGTGGGACGTGGTAAACGCATTTCTGCTCAAACACGTGCCATTGCGCTGTATGCTCCATGAACATTCCGTGCACACGTAACGGTGCTGGTTGTCGTCGTACACGGCGAACTTCTTCTCATCTGCCAGGGCCCATTTGAAACCACAGTGGAAGAGGGTCGTGCCGGGATAAGTGGTCCTGAAGTGAAACCCCCATGTTTCGCCCGGAGGCACCAAATGGTTCCCCAGGTCGTCGTCCGCGGAGAGACAACGAAGTGCGAGAACCAACCCACTGCCGAGATCGTTCTTTATGACCACGGATTTGGGATCGAAAATCGCATCGGATATTCCTGAGATGGAAATGACGGAGAGAAGAACAAATGCAAGCCGAATCGTAGCCATAAAAAAATCCCCCTCTCCCTTCTCCTTGGTGGTCTTCACACACTTCGGCTGTAACATTTTTATAGGGGGAAAAAAATGCGAGAAATGAAAATAAAAAAACTTGATCAAAAGTCAACTTTTGGGCCAGTATTATATATTTTATTTTCCCATTTTTTCTGGAGTAATTTTATTAAAAATTTCACATATTATATATTTTATTTGCAACATAATCTCCTGTAATTGAAAAATAGTTTTTGCATTCTTGTTATATTAATTCGAAGGGAAATAAATTAAACTAGTACTTTATTTTCTTTAATATCTATTACTTACAGTAACCACATAATAATAAAAGAGGACATCTTGCTGTTTTGTTCTGTGTTGGTCAACTCTCTCTCTCTCATTCATTATCATGTTTGCATAGTAAATGTAAAAAAAAAAAAAAATTGACAGCTATCGATCTATACATACATTCCAACACAGCAACAGCATCGGCATAATCCCCCTTCCTTATGCTTTACAAATTTATTGGGTTTATCTACTTGTTCAATAAACGTAAAAGGAAGGAGTCGCTGACTGATTTTCTAGAAATACGACGTAGAAATGAAAGTACTAGGAGGGAGATGTATCTATCCATCGCCTAAAGATGAAATCGGTAATCGATAAAGCAGTCGGTCGCCTCGCTTCCGAATTTTCCTCGCACTTAGTTTTGTTGAGAAGAAGTTTGTTGAATGAGTTGGTCACTCAAGATAATTTTTGATAGTAAACTGTGGTGTTTTTGTTCGAAAAGAACACAATCAACTAGTAAAATACAAGTAAGTCGAAGAGGCTTCAAAGTTCAGATTAATGCGCACATGTTCATTTGTAATGGACGTGAGGGTTTTCTATGGAATTCAGGCACATAGAAATAGTTATTAGTAGATAAGATTAGATTATCGTATAAATAGTTAAAAGTTTTTACAACGACAATCATTTCCAGATCCATAAGGCAATAACAATTGTTTCCATTCCCCTTTTCTCCACATTTTTTTGTCTTTATAGAGCGTTCATCTTGTATACTCAGCTAACTCGAGTTCCATTTCTAATATATTTCTCTTTTAACTCAATTTCAATAACATCCCCACTTGCCATCCTTAGCAAATGAAACTTTTCATACAACAAAGAGCTCAATTTCAAAGAACATCCCCACTTGCCATCCTTCGCATCCTTGCGATGTTAATTCGAAGGAAAATAAATTCAAGTATTACTTGGTTTTCTTTCATTTGTTCTTGTCATCGACTACTACTCAATTATCTATCACTTACAGTAACCAAATGAAGTTCGTAGCTATTGAATTCGAGGCTTTAAGACTATTTCTACTTTAAATTTCCAAAAAGTGTTGTCCGCAAACATTTCCTTTTAGTCGGAAAGTAATCGCCAATCCTGTACTCGCTCAAATGCTTGGCGCAACAAAGATGCCGCCAACCATCCCTTCGATAAGCTTCTTCCTTCCTCCAAGTATTACGGCTTCATTCCGTTCGAGCTTTTGAGTTTCGGACTTTTATTTCGAAAGTTCAGGGCTTGAAAAAGCTTGAATAATATGTCTTGATTAATCCAAAATCGAAGTTCCTAAGACGTAATGATCATCGCATCATATGATTAGAAAGACTTAACTGTTTGGGAGCTACTCGGTTCCATGTTTATGGATTATCTGGCCGCTTAGTGGATGCTTACAAACGGTGGAATATGTATATCCGGCTGCCATCACAGTTGTAATACGAAATATCGTCGAGTTGAACACTTGTGTCAACTATAATACAAACGACTTGATGTTCGGTGTGTAATTCCAAAAACAAGATGAGAGTAGTTAAAAGAATACGAATCACATGACAAATCATCGTGATTATCAAGCATCCCTCACTCGCCGTACCAACTTTGTTACGCGAAACATAAGGACAGGGGCAGCGAGACGACTTCTTATAGTATTATGATGGAGGAATTCAGAGCATCTGCCTCATACTTCATTGTATCACTCGTCCAATAATAAGAAAAGACTTAGTGATGGTGATCATCAAATTACACATTGAATATGAGTAACACAACTCGACTTTTGCCCGTGGGGGAGGATGAAACTGCTACGGCATCGTCCTAACTTCATTCCAGCAGATCCCTAAACAATAACATATGCCTACAAAAACTAAAAGCAATTGGTTTAGCACAATCGTTTAAAGAATGAAGTAGGAAAAGTCCTTCTCCTATAAATAGCTCGACATATCCCAACCTTTCACATAGATCACATCTGATACTTTAGAGACAGGGAGAGATATGGGTTTAACTCGGTTGGCTTTTCTTCTTCTGGTTGGATCGTTCAGATGCACTGAGAGGGAATTAGTGATCGTAACTTTTTCGCCATTTTTCAATATAAGCGGAAGTTTAATGTATCACAACAGAGCGTTTATCAGATTATGAGATCTGTTCGCTGCATCCATTACGATTTGATCAAGTAGGTTTTTCGTACGAGTGTTTGTGCGATCGTAATGGACACAATAGTTTATAGTATCGAAGAATGGCAACCAACACCTTTTGACGACGATTCTACCTCTTTCAAGGACAGACCAACTCCTAACCTGAACATCGCAGAATACAAAGAATTTTTTTCTATTTTGTGAAGTAAGAAAGCAGATTAAACTGCGATTTATACGAAGAATTAAAGAGTGAAAAGAGAAATATAGTAATAGTAGTAACGTGTATTATTCAATCACACCACATAGGACTGCCTGCCTTTTCGTGTCTTGTTCGAACATTCAAACCGCGTAAGCATGACTTCTATTCATTTTCTATTTTTATTTTTTTCAATCTTTACTCTCTTCAGGAGTTACGTCTTGTCTTAAACATCATTCATCGTTAGAGATGTGCTCAGATGGTGTTGTCACCGTCCGGGGTTGGAGTCGGCCAGCCAGGCGACCAAGGGTAGCATAGGGACGCGGTAATCGCATTACTGGTCAAACACGTGCCGTTGCGCTGTATGCTCCAAACACATTCACTGCACAAGCTATGGTGCTGGTTGTCGTCGTACACGGAGAACTTCTTCTCATCCGCCAGGGCCCATTTGAAACTACAGTGGAAGAGGGTGTTGCCCAGAAATATGGTCCTGAAGTGAAACCCCCATGATTCGCCTGGAGGCAGCAAATGGTCCCCCAGGTCGTCATCCGCGGAGAGACAACGAAACGAGAGAACCAACCCGCTGCCGAGATCGTTTTTTATGACCACGGATCTGGGATCGTTGGTCGCATATGAGATTGAAATGATGGAGAAAAGAACAAATGCAAACGGAATGATATCCGCCATCTCTCGTTCCTCCACTGTGGTTTAGGAGAAATATTGGTTACACTACACAACACTTGGGCTACAACATATTTATAGGGAAGAACGAAAATAAAATAAAATAAAATAAAGAAGGAAAATAGTTTAATTAGAAGGAAAATAAATAAATAAATTAAATTATTGGAGGAGGAGGATGTTGTTGTTTGGTTTTTGTGTAGGCCGGCGGCATTTGCAGTTTTGGATAATTTCTTTCTTGTTTTTTGTTTTATTTTACTTTCCTCATGACAGCTAATTGGGTATTATATATACATTCCAACACACCATCATCGGCATAATCTCTCCTCCTCCTCCTCCACCTTATGCTAATTTACACATTCATTACCCTTTAATTATTATTACCTATAATTATTTGAGAGTTCATTTGTTTCATTTAGGAGTTCAATTTAGTACGATATTGGAAATTATACTTACGTACAGGATTAGTGAAAAAACAAAACCAGAATTTTAGAATTTTTTCCAGAAAAATTTTGTGGAGGGAAAAAAAAGGAATTTTATTGGAGTGCCTGTCTTTTCAAGTCTTATTCGTATAGTCAAACCACATAAGGATGACTTCTATTCGTTTTTTAGTTTTTATTCATCATCGTCGAGGTTAGTGTCGGCCAGACCAAGGGTAGCAGTTTGGATCATTTCTTTCATCTTTATTTTTCCGGCAATATTCTCGCCGCAGGACTCGACCGATCGATGCCTTTCTCCTCTCATCCTCATCTATTATGTATTATTAATTAATGTAAAAAAAATGACAGCTAATTGATCTTCTTATACATACATTCCAACACACCATCAAATGCTTTACACTTTCATTACGCTTAATTATTATTACCTATAATTATGATTTATTCATATTTGAGTTCATTCGTGTCGTTTACGCATTCTTTTCATCTTAATAAAGTTAATCTACTTGTTCAATTTAAAAGCAAAATCGAAAAAGGCACGGACTATCTATCCATCGTTAAAAATGAAACAGGCAACGTTAGTAATGCTCGGCGGGATTCGGGAGTAGTCGATAATATTGGCCGCGCTTGGGACGTTTGACATCGAAAGTGTGGGTGAAATAGGTTATCAATGTATTGAACACACTTTTCACCTACCCGACACTTAAAAATGCACGTATTTATCACGAGTTGTAGCTACCATCCTAAAAATTTCTGGAGAATACATTTGTCCCGAGAATTCTAGAGATATCGAGAAAAGGAAGATTACGTTTGATTTTTTTTTTAATAGGACTGACCAACACCTAAGCTGAATATTGCATAATACAGAGAAATTTCTTCGTTGTTGTAAAGAAGAATGATTTTTATCAAACAAGAAAGCAGAGCTAACTGCGATTTATACGAGGAATCAAAGTGAAGGGAGAAAATATAATAGTAGTATGTATTTGTATACTATTCAAGCACACCATCATATGAGTTGCCTGCCTTTTCATGTTTTGTTCATATGCATGACTTGTATTCATTATTATTATTATCTTTTTATAATATCTCTACTCTCCTCAGGAGTTACGCCTTGCCTTATACATCATCCATCATCGTTAGAGATGTGCTTAGTTGGTTCAAGTAATAAGCCGCTGCGGGAGCAACAACAGCCGCAAAAGGCATGGAGCGGGGGCTGCAATTTACCTTCCTCACTCACAAAGGAGCATCCCTACCATCTCCACCAGCATCAATCATGCGTGGCCTACCTGTCGACATCCGACGGGATACCCACAGTGTGCTCCTAATTTATTCAGAACAAAAGAAAGGGGTCGAGAGCTCGCCACTGCATCATCAATTGTGCAGGGATTTCTTAAGGGTTTCCAGCGCCTCTTCGACAGAGGATGCATTCTCAAGTTTGGATCTATCGACCAATGGTTGATTCCTGACCAGCGTTGGCAAGATTTCAAATTCCTGTATGATACAACCGCAGCGAGAAGATCATAAGCAAATCTCCACAAATTGTTGTAAACAAAAAAAATAGTTAATCGCCTTGGACATTTGAAAGCAGTAAACACGATCTCGAGAAGGCATGCACGACTTCGCTGTGTGAGAAGTCAGGTTCTGCTGTGTGAGGAACCAATCTCTGTTCTGTTTCTCTTCTGTTCTAAGTGACTGGTTTTATGGTTATCTACGGAGTACCTACAGGCTTATTTTGAGAAGAGACAAAAACTGCGAGGAAATCCTCTGTGAAGCTATTAAGTGCTGAAGCATTCCTCTGCTGTGAAACAAAAACGGGCTGCCATCAGAGAAGTCGTTCCTTACTGAAGGAAATCATTTGTGATGATTTATACTTTAACATAACGTTGTCATTGCGTATTGATAGACAGGCTTACGCCTAAGCGACAACGTGCTGTGTAGAAATCCTTTGAGCAATCAACTTCTGAGTATGAGTAGAACTGCCCGCCTTTTCTTGTCTTATTCGCATATTCAAACCACGTACGCATGACTTTTATTCATTAATTTTTTTTATCCCAATTCTCTTCGGGAGTCAAGCCTTGTCTTATACATATCATCATCCATTGTCAGGGTTGTGCTCAGCTGGTTTACTCGTCGTCCGGGGTTGGAGTCGGCCAGCCACGCGACCAAGGGTAGCAGTGGGACGTGGTAAACGCATTTCTGCTCAAACACGTGCCATTGCGCTGTATGCTCCATGAACATTCCGTGCACACGTAACGGTGCT
>JAKZET010000094.1:0-26980 GCA_023653495.1 Melastoma candidum
CCGATCAAATCAATATTTGATATGTTGGAGATTTCCTTTCTCCATATGAGTTATCGATGTCTGCTCATATATTAGTATCGTGGATAGGATTCTGATAGCGTAAAATCATATGGGGGCGGAAAACAATTCCTACAAACAAACAATTGGACTCGGTGCAGTCATGTTGTCTCGTTAAGTTAAGCCAGGACAAACTATTCCTGCAAACATACTCTTTCCCGTTGACTGATTAATCCGATCAAAGCAAAAAAGCAAAGCCATTCACACGGAAAAAATAAACCCAAATCCCGTAAATTATTTGATCATCACACACTTGAACCCGAAGTCTTAGTAAGATGGATCAAACAGGCATGCTTTGCTATTTTCTTATGTTTTTTTATGAAATTTTTATTTGCACCACCATCCATCCATCCACATGGGTGGAGATTTTCTAGGTTTTTTAAACGAAAAATCAAAAAAAATAATGGGCCTAAAATAGAGAAAAAAATACACCATAGAAACGTGATATGATATCTATCTTCTTGGGTTTGTATTATTGAGTTGGGACATGCCAACACCTTTAAACATTTTATACAAATGTTTCGTCTTTTTGCCTCCAATAAATGTTCGCTCCTCCTCCTCCTGATTTGGAGCATGCCGACCTATTAATTCGACAACTTCTTGTCAATACAGACATCCAAAAGCATGTAAATACATATTATTTTTAAAAGTAAAGACTAAAGGGAAGATGTATGCTTGCTTGCATTTGCCATTTTTTTTTTTTAAAAAAAAAAAGAAGCCAAACAATTAGCAGTAATTCATGCATGCATGATCCCCACTTTGTTTCTGATTGTGGATGCTAAAACTTAATAAACACGAACCCAATTTTTTCTAAGTTTAAACTTCGTAAAACAGATAAAAAGGAGGAGCGATTACATCGTCGGACATTAACACATCTTTTTAATAAAATAATAATAATAATAATAATAATAGTGGGTGGGGATGGGGGCACAAAGGCATTCATGGTAATAGAAATACCATCCACCAATTATTGGGTGGGCGGAAGAAGGAGAAGGAGAAGGGGGGCGGGCATTCTCCATTTGCAGGGTACAGAAAAGCACCAATTTAATGCCACTCCCTCTCCCCCACAGAGACCAAAATTTAATGAGATTGTGGGCATTGAAAGTGACCATCACAAATATATTTGTTTTATGGTGTGGAGGTGCAATACATGTGTCCGCATACGGTATTCTATCATAATGACGCTTTCACTTCACATCCACGTCTCAACATATGGATAGACTCTACTTTTTTTTCTTTTCAAGTCAGCCCCTGAGGAGAGTGAGCGATTCCCTCAATGTTGACATTGCAACTTGACATTTCAAGTCCAAGTATTTGCCTAATTTCTTAGTCGCGGGAAGGAATAGATGATTCCAATATCGAAACAATGAGGGACGTGATTGTGGGTGCGGAATGGAGTGACGTGAGAATGGTCGGACGGGAAGATAACGAAACCGGATGGCTGAATGGATATGTATGAAAGGATAAGTTGAGATCAACCTCCATGGATACAGATACATCACCGTAAAAGAAGACTCGGATAGAACTCGCTTGCCGCACGAATACAGACATACTACCGTGAACAAGAACGAGGGCAAGGAATAACACGGAAGATACAGGCACACCACCACCGGTTGATACATTCTACTCAATCTGTACTTAGAAATCCAACAAATAAAGAACGAGGTTGAATAAGAATCCACTCCTTCGAATAAAATGACAAAAGTCTAATATAGGTTTAAAAGTCTGAATAATAATCGGTTGTTCAACTCTTACAAGGCAAAGCTTATATAGACCGCTCATAGAAAAAACAATAAAAGAAACGAAATAAAAGATAAGGGAAATAAAATCAGAAGTAAGGAAGGGAAATATATCATTTCCTTCCGACAAGATCTGAAAGATAAAAGAGCAGACGCGACTCTTAGGATGCAAGTTGTCAGACCTGAACCGTCATATTATAACTGTCCTTTGGGTTGCTCGTCGTCTGAGAGTCGTATTGCTCGGTGCTCCTCTAGTCGCCTCGCTTACTCAATGACCAGCAAGTTGATACCTCCAGTAGGCGACGGTGGCCGAGGTGTGGGCGAAACGATGACCGTCCTTGTATCATCCTGACATTGTTGAAGAGAGTTTGTCTTCAAACTCACATCGTCGTCATCCTCCACAAACAGAATGAGATCCTTGACATTGAAAGTGGGAGATACTCCATATTCTCCTAGGAGATCCACCTTGTAAGTTGTCGTTGATGTACTCGATGATCTTGAAAGGCCCTTCAGCTCGAGGCATCAGCTTGTTCTTCCTCTTTACAGGAAATCATTCTTTCCTCAGATGAATCCACACTAAGTCTACTGGCTGAAAAACATTCGCTCTTGTCCCGCGATTTGCTCTTTCCTAATATCGAATATTAGCCTTCTCTATCTGAGCACGATTCTTCTCATAGAGCAATCTCATCTCCTTGGCATGTTCTTCGGCATCTCGACTGACTGTTTTCGCATTAGGGAGATGCGTTAGATCGATAGAACTAAAAGGTTGAGGCCATAGACTACCTCAAAGGGTGAGGACTTGGTTGTCGAACTCGGTGCTCTATTGTAGGTGAATTCAGCATGAGCTAGCTTGACATCCCAATCTTTGTGGTTACTTCGAACGATAGCTAGGAACTTCTTGTTGTACGTTGAGTAGTTGAGTTTCGCCCCATTGAGCTTTTCGTTGAAATAAACGATGGGTCTCCCTTCCTACATCAACCCTCTCCTATTCCAACTTCGGATGCGTCGCATTCGACTTCGAATGATCACGCTCGTTTGTCTTAACTTCAGGTCTAGTAGTCGATAATAGGGTTCTTCTTGACGTAGTCAATGAGAGCTTCGTCTGAAAAATACTCTACTTTTTTAAAGGCAGAAAACCTACACAAAAAAGACGAATACTCGATTTCCTTGTTTGTCACCATTCAACCAACGACTATCATGCTTGTATCTGTTGACACGATAGATTATTTTGGGCTATTTCTGACAAAGCCCATAATAGGCATGAAGCCCTTAGCAAAGTTAGACACACCAGGCCTACATCTGTAATCTACACAAACTATTTGGCTGGATAGTAACCCTGTAATCAGGGGAAGTCAACAAGCCTCCGCCTGCATAGGACACACGTCAAAGGATACGGTTTAATAGCCCCGAGAGAAATGAAGCTTACAACCCATGTCTGAACTGATGCACGTTTTAAAAGGCAATTAATTAAACCCGAAGTCAGAGGAGTCTACGACCCACGTCTACACGAGTGGAAGTCAGTTTGTTGGCTCCGAGATTCTTGGGGGTGGTTGAGTCTGAAAGATCTTCAGAAGGTCGTAACAGACTGGGTATAAAAGGGAGAGATCTCCCTCAGAGAAAATCACGAACAAATCAGCCAAAAGAAGCTTATCTTGCTCGTCACCCCTTAGTTGTTAGTTGTTAGGATTCCCCGACCTGGGTGAAACTCTTATAGTTTCATTAGTCTTCACTTCCACCATCAGAGTGAGCAACCGTAGCTCTGGTAACAAATCCCCGCCAGCACTCCAACGCCAGGACGAGCCACGAGCCACCGTAGTCCCGGTACACATCTCCGCCTTCGACGGAGATGTGTACGGCACTCTGTCATCAAGTCTACGACGACGCTGCCAGATTCTCGAGTCCGGAGTGCCCAGCATCATGTCTGCAACATCCTTCACCGCCCATACCTGTTGGATTACAGTTTCCAGCGTCAAGTCTACAACCCCGCTCCGAGTTTACAGAGCACAGTAGCCAGTCTACGACTTTACTACCGTCCTTGTTTTTATTTTTATGGCTGTAAGCATTCTTTACTTATTGTAAAACTATTTACATTCGATCTATTTCATTCAACTACTTACTGGCGACCCACATTTACCAATCCCTGTGAGTCTTATTGCCAAATATTTCGATGTTGATCCGTTTTCGACGCGAACACGTTTTTTGCGACCCACAGTGGGAGACGTGAAACTTAAAGTTTTCAGATGTCAAAAAGTACCTAGGAGCGGAGCTAATCGCGACCCTCCCCCTCCATTAGATGGAGATGGTCAGATCATACCTGGAGACCTAAACGTCGAGAATGCGGCTCTAAGAAGCCAAGAAACCTGCGAATCAACCTGATTCGGGGGTATATACTCCTTCTGAGTTCATATCCTGGCATGAATTCCATAAAGAATTCAATGATATGAGGCGCCTACTGGACAGACATATCACTGGATTGCAAGACAATGTCCTCAGATTTTGGAGCAACTCAGTGTTTTGAATAGGCCAAATGTCGCTACAAGGCCAAGCGCCCCCGTAGACAGGGAGAATTCCTTCATGGGAGATGCCTGGCGCGCAGAGAGGCGCAATGAGGAAGATAAACCTTGGGACGGCGCCAACCCACGCGCTACAGAGGTTAGTAATAGGGACAGGATGCCCCCATCAAGGCCTACTACCTCTCGGTCTCCCACATCTTTGATGGCAAATGCCGTATATGCAGTGAACCCTGTAGACGACGAGATAGAAGCTCAAGGTGAAACAAATAGGTATGCAAGTGCCATACCCTCTCGCCGACCTGGTAAAGCACCTGTAGAGGAGATACTCCAGGGGAAGCTCCCGTTATGGGAAGTCTACCACGGGCAGAGAGCTTCTACACTAACGTCTCGGTAAACCCACAGCCACCTCTAGCTATAGCAAGGGTGTCTTATCCTCCATAAAAAGTGTGTCAGGAATATGTTCGGGAGCAGTTCGATCCTGTACCACCACCACTACCACAGAATCTGAGGGAGACGATTGCTCAGGTCTTAGAGCAGATGGTACCTGGGGCTGTCAGGCAAGACGACCCTGGTCTATACAGGAGTCCGTACCCTGCCTACATTGATAGGGATTATTCCTGCCTAGGGGGTACAGGGTACCTGATTTTACCCATTTTTCGGGGGAAGATGAGATGACACTATGGAGCATATAGGTCTGGTTCACCTCATCAGGCAGGGGATTCTGCATCCAATGATTTTTGGATGACCTGTATGGACCTGTCTAGGAGAGCGACTGAGTATCATCAGTTACTGATGGAAGAAGCCCAGTCTAAGCACGCTTATCAGTTGAAAACCCCTTGAGGTAGACATGGCCGAATTCGTGAAAGGCGAAGCAACGGTTTGTGAGCCTCTAGCAAGGAAAAACTCAAAACCCAAAGTGTCCCAGAAATCTGGTGAAGAAAGAAAATATTTCTTTCGACGTAGACAAGGCAGATGCGATCTTTGATTGGCTCATCCAACGGAAGCGGATTAAGCTTAAACCAGGCCATAGAGCCCCCTAGACAGAAAGAGAAAAGACTAGAAATTACTACAAATGCATGGGTCATTCATGCACATGACCAGAGATTGTCTATCATTTAGGAATATAATCCAGGACCTTATAGAGTCAATGGAATTGTGCTTTCCTGAAGTAGACGAAGTCACTATGGTCGACGACAGACCTTTTGACGATGAGATTGCCATTCATATGTTCGATGTTGCTGATGTAGACATCAATTTCATCGAAACTAATACAGACCTTTCCCTGCAGGGCATAAAAATTCCCGGGGAGACCTTGGTGGTGAATGCCCTCTTCCGTCGCCTGGCTGATAAGGGTGTAGTCACTTGTCCGGTCAAGGAAGTTGTGCCCAGCCTTTGTTGTTGGCATATGGATGACACCGCACCACTGATAGATGTAATACATTCAGGAATATTTGCAGAACAATCAGGGAGATTCCTGGTATGACCTGACCCCCGCTTGAGGAGGTAGCGATGGGAATAGTCTCCCCAAGTTCGCGAAGCGACTCCAACAATTCACAAAGGGGATTCAAAAGCCCCCCAAGTGCAGAGCGCAGGCCAACAACCCGGGGAGGAAGAGGTGGCCCTCACGGTCGAGGCAGAGCACCTGAACAACAGGCCCCGCGTGCTCGAACGTCCTAGACGACACCTAGAGTTTAATGATTCGTCTTCCCAGCAAGGGGCAAAGCTAGGGCTAGAAAGACTTGGCCATTCTGGTGAATCTCGCTCCAGAACCGTAGAAGGAGACAACCCTGGTAGAGCCCAGCCGTCTGAAAGACCACAGGAGAAGGCAAAACAAGCCGAGACATGGAATGCCTAGAGTAGACATCCAGGCGCTCAGGACAGGCCCATCAATAGCTCAGTTCCTTGATGAGAAGATGCTCTACCAGAAATGCAAGCTTATAGCTCAAAAACAGGATCTTGATCACTCAGCTTTTCACCTCCTGTTGTGTCAACTACTTCCTCAAGCTTGTAGACTTGTCCTCAAATGGGGAGATCATGGTCAAACCCGCGCGCTCTACATCTACAGGTACTTGTGAAACTAACAACGCTTGTTCGTAATCGCAACAGGTACCAACGCGGACGATAGTAGGATACGATCCATTTGTTGGAGATTTTGTCGAGGTATGTCAAACTCTCCTTGGTTCTGAGAGATCAAGGGTAATTAAAGCGGTTAACCCTTCAAAATATTGGCAGAAGGCATTAGGCAAGACCACTTTGCCACCAAGGGCTCGCCATAGAAGGGACAGACGTCTAAGTCACGTCGCTAAGAGGCCTAGGCCTACCCACTCAGGAGCTGTCCTACCGGCTAGGGTACCTACAAAGGGATTAAGCACCGAAGCAGAACACATTGAGTCTATAGACTATTCAGAAGAGCCTGGTTCGAGTTTCGACTATACCCCACTCCGGGGCGAAATCCCAAGCGATGTCGACGGGGAGATGAGGCCAATCGTAAGCTGCAACGCTCTTACCCGCCCTGTAGACTTCGCTAGTAAGCGAAATGGGGAGACCCTAAGAGGTAAAGTGCCTCTTCCTTGTTCTCCTGCGGTACCCAACAGGTTTCCCACTGAATTGGTTGAAGAAACCATATGATAGCATGAAACAACACATGCATTCTTTATACATAACCGCTACCTTTTGATGGTACAGTGGTGAGTCGAGTCCTTGTAGACAATGGAGCTACTATAAACGTGCTTCCTCTGTCCAGGTTTAAAATGCCTAGGTATAAGCCTCACGACATGGTTAAAACCAATGTCGCAGTGAGTGGTTTTAATGGTAGGAAGTCTGAATGCATAGGGGTTTTCTCTGTGCACCTTGAAGTCAGTCAGTCGCCAGGAAAGAGAAACCGCTTTCTTTGTGATAGACATAATCCCTACTTTTAATGCTTTGTTGGGCCGCGATTGGCTCCATAAAGCATAAAGCTATTCCTTCTACTTTACATAGAGAGTTGATATTGTGGGTTGACTCTGAAATTGACATTATCAAGGCTGATAAATACTCCTGTTGTGACAAAGGTGTCTTGCATACAGAGACAAGCAAGACTGTTAAGGACTTCACGTTGGAACATTGTTATAAGCTTGGCAACCCTACTGTCGAACCCCTTGGTCAACCATCTGGAAAGTTTGACTTCATCGTAAACTATGGAACATCGCACCCTAAGCCAGAGACGGGGCCGATCGTTCCAACTGGATGGGGAGATGAGCTGTCTGCCAAGGACATAGAGGAAGTTTCTGCAAGAAGTTAATTCGGGCGAAAACCCCGTAAGAACCGATGGAGCGAAGGAAGACGAAGTTGGAAAGGACCAGCAAAACGCTGTTGCGGAGTTGGAGTCCGATAGACTCCTAAAGGAAGGAACCTATGGACCAGAATGAATAAGGGAACGAAGCAGTCGCCAATGTCCTTCGACGGCTTCAAGTCTACAAAGGAAATCATTGCTGTAAACAACCTATCTCTTGGCATTCAATAAACTCAGAAGCGCTTAGAGCGTCTATTGCTTGTAATAAGCCCGTGTCTACCGACTTAGGTGGTACAGAGGAACGTGAGTCTTTGATGACCCCATGCGACCCATTGGCCAGCATTAATCTAGGAAGCGAATCTTGTCCTAGGATTCTTTTCATTAGTTCTTCGGTAAATAAAGAACTCTTTAATGCTATTAAGGAAGTACTTGAGGAATTCAAGGACTGTTTCTCCTGGGACTATACTGAGATGCCAGGTTTTAGACCGTAGACTAGTGGAACACACCCTTCCCATCAAGAAGGATTTTAAACCAGTGCTGCAAGGACCAAGCCGCATGACTAAGGAAGTAAAACAATTAGTCTTTGAAGAAGTTAAAAAGCTTTTTTCGAGCAGGTTACATATGGACTTCGCGCTATACAGAGTGGATTTCTAGCATCGTACCGTCCTGAAAAAGAACGGCAAAATCAGAGTCTGTATAGACTTTAGAGATCTGAATCGTGCCACTCCAAAGGATGAATACCCTATGCCCATCGCAAACGATCTTATAGACAAGACAGCAGGGCATCAGATTATGTCATTCATGGATGGTTTTTCTGGTTACAACCAAATCTTCATCGCAGAAGAAGATATACATAAAACAGCATTCGGATGTCCTCTAGGAATATTCGAATGGGTAGCAATGCCATTTGGGTCAAAGAACGCTGGCACTACCTATCAGTGAGCAATGAACACTATATTTGATGCATCTCTTGGCAAGACAGTAGAAGTCTACATTGATGATATAGTTGTTAAGTCGACAAAGGAAAGCTTCATGTCGATCATCTCAGAAATGCTTTTATAAAAGAGAAACATCACTTAAACTAAACCCACTTAATGCACTTTCGGCATCAAAGCTGGACAATTTCTGGGTTTCTTAGTACATCAACGCGGTATTGAGGTTGATCAAAATAGGTGAAAGCCATCCAGAACTTAGCAGCACCAAGGAACAAAAAGGAATTACAGGCTTTCCTTGGAAGGGTGAATTACCTATGCAGATTCATCGAAAATATCGCAGGAAAGACCAAAGCATTTGGCAACCTATTGAGGGGACAAAACGGCTTTAGGTGGACCGAGAAACACGAAGAAGCGTTCAATGCTTTAAAGAAGTATTTAACGCATCTACCAGTTTTGATACCCCCTCAACAAGGAAAACCCTTTATTCTCTATGTAGCGGCCACCGAAACAACTATAGGGGCTATGTTGGCTCAAATGGACCAGAACGGACACGAAAGGGCCATCTACTACTTGTCAAGGCAACTGACACCGATCGAGGTCAGATATGCTCCGAAAAAAAAGTTGTGTCTATCAGTATTCTACGCTGTCATGAAACTTAGACACTACATCGAGAGCGGTGAAGTCTACGTCATGTCTAAGTCACCTATTATTAAATACTTCTTCGAGAGTCCATTATTAAGCGGACGAATTAGCAAATGGAGCCTAATCTTGTCTCCATATGATTTGAGATATAAGTCTCACCAGTCAGTTAAAGGACAAGCGCTGGCTAATTTTCTAGTCGACCATGACCCAGCCTTTTCTATAGAACAAGAAGAAGTAACCAAAGAGATCTGGCAAGCTTGGTTTGATGGTTCGTCCACTAAGAATGGAGCTGGGATAGGAATTCATATAATATCCCCAATGGGTAAAGACATTAGGCTGGCTTTTCGACTCCAGGTAAGACCTATTAACAATGCCACAGAGTACGAAGCATTGATAACAGTATTAAAGGAGCTCCTGGAGCTGAAGGCGAAACATGCCTGTATCAAGGGAGATTCACAGCTGGTTATTAACCAGGTCAACAAAGAATGCACCTGTCAAGGCAGGCTATTGCCCTATTATGAAATAGTCCAACGCCTCATCACGGGTTTTGAAGATATCACGTTCCAATTTGTAGCACATGAGGAAAACGTAGTGGCTAATAGTCTCGCACAGTTAGCATCAGTGTACAAAACTAGGATAGAGCAGGGTAGTATACCTAAAATAGGCTCGCATCTACGGCTGGAGGAAAAGATCATGGCTGTAGACATAATGAAGCAAGATAAAGACCGGAGGAAACCAATAACTGACTTTTTGTCAGATCCCGGTCAAGAAGCTAAGCAGCGAGTCAAGATTCAGGCACTGTCATATGTCCTTTTAGATGGTGTGCTCTACAGGAAAGATACGAGCGGAGTCCTCTTAAGATACGTAGACTTGGATGAGGCCACTCCAATAATGTTGGAAACTCATGAGGGACTCTGCGGATCACACCAAGTAGGGATAAAAATGTGTTGGATTATTCGTAGACATGGTTTTTATTGGCCATCAATGATGAAGAATTGCATTGAAATGGCCAAAGGATGTTAAGAATGCCAACGACATGGTCCGATAACTCGTGCTCCAGCAGCTGACCTTACCCCTATGATTAAACCTTGGCCTTTCAGGACCCTGGGCTCTAGACGTGATAGGGGAAATTCATCCTCATTCTAGTCGAGGGGATGCATTTGTCTTGGTCGCAACAGATTACTTCATCAAGTGGGTAGAGGCACAAGTCTACAAGAAAATTGACCATAACGAAGTCATTAGTTTCTTGCGGAATTGTATCATTTATCGATTTGGCATTCCCCAGAACATTGTCGTAGACAACGGGACGGCTTTTAAACAACACGAGAGTGAGGAGTTTGCCGAAGAATTTGGCTTCTCAATCCTAAATTCCACTCCGTATTATCCTCAAGCGAATGGGCAGGCTGAAGCCTCCAATAATTTAATTAAAAACAACATTCAAAGGTGGTCGGGCTTAATCCAAAGAAATGGCATGAATTACTGAATGATACACTCTGGGCTCTAAGAGTTCTAAGCGCGAAAGCACTGGGGAAACTCCATTCGCGCTAGTCTACGGTCACAAGCGTGGTATTACCCATCGAAATAAGGTATAAATGGCTTCGTGTCAGCCAACCTTGTCTACAAGACGAAGCTATACAGTATAGCTTTAGAAGAGTTGGAAAGAAAGACATTGGAAGTTGTAGACAAGATAGAAGTACACAAGCAGATGATAGCCGGTCATTACAACAAGAAAGTCGTTCATAAACACTTTCAAGTTGGCGACCTGGTTTGAAAAATGATTTTACCCCTAAGGACCAAAAACCAGATCCTTGGAAAATGGTCTCCAAACTGGGAAGGGCCATACCAAGTCAGCGAGACTTTCTCAGCAAATAGCTATAGGTTGTCGACACTCGATGGGGTCAAACAACCTTTAAAGATTAACGGCAAGTATTTGAAGCATTATAAAACAACTATTTGGGAATCGCACAGGAAGATTCTAAGCGAACGCTTCCCATTTATTTGGAAACGGGTAGCTAAAAATTAACTTTACAAGTATACCATAGCTGTAGACTAAAGAGTTTGTTTAAGGGTGTCATCCCTGGGTTAGTCTACAGCCGGTAAAAAAAGTAAAGAAATGAGTTTGTTTTAAGGGTGTCATCCCTTGAAACCTCAAAACAAAAAAACACATAAAGCTAAGCCATCATCGCCTGCTTGAACTCGCCATACTTGGTCTAGGCACCCCATGCGCCGCCTCCATGAGCAAGAAAGTCAGAACCTTGGCCTGGGTTTTCCTAACGGTGACTTCATTCCTCTGTCGGAACCAAGATTTCAGTTCATCTTGGTCCTGCTGTTCAGAAGCATGAGTAGATCTTTCTACAAGCAGGGAGTCAACCGTAAAAGCCCGTTCCTTAAGATCCCTCTCCATGGCCATAAGGTCCGCATCTTAGCCTGAACCTGCGCAAGCTAGCAAGTCAAGTCTTCCTTCTGCCCCTTGAGAAGTTGTAGATCAGCCTCTTCTTCCGTACATTTTTTCAGGATATCAACAATCCTGGACTGGGCACCATTAACTGCTTCAATGTCTTGCGTGTACGCCGACCACGGACCAGAAATCATCTCCCGAACTCCTCGCAGGCTGCCTGCATCTCAATAGTGGTGGCTGGGGAGTCCTCGATCTCCTTGATGCAGCTCTGAAGAACCTTGAACTGGTCTTTAGAGAAGATCTCAACGCGAAGGATATGCCCAACATGTTCCACATTCGCCATCAGGCGATTGTAATCACTCAGGCCGCTCAAAGTACCTTCCCAGGCGTCCCATTTGATGGCTGGCTGGGAGGACAGCTAGCCGACGATGGATCTGCACCAGCAGAAGGGATAGTGCCTGTCGCACCCATTACCTCTGGAGCGGCAACCCCTGTTGTAACAGCAGGGGCCTCGTTTCCTCAGTAGCTGGGCAGCTGGGATTCCCTCCGCTTCCTCAGTAGCTGGGGCAACTGGGATTTAGGGGTAGGGGAAGGAATAGGCTACAAGTGAAAATTTAACCATCAGTATGGAAATTAAATAAGCAAAGTCTACATCTACCATGCATTACCACGAAAGGAGGAAGCAACCAGCTTCCTCAAAAGCCTCTTCCTCGGGATCAAGTTCTTCAGACAGAGTTGGACTCTGAGAAAAAGAAAGGTGATCAGCCTTTAAAAGAAAAGGTAGTGTAGACACAAGGTCATACCGTTCCTCGAGATGACTCAGCTAGTTGGATAGTCAAGGGGGACGGGCTTGGGGCCTTAGTTGATTTGCTGGAATCAACACCATACAGTTAAGCAGGCAAAATTTCAGTATTCATTAGTAAAAGCGCAGCATACATCACATGAGAGGGTTCCGGGCCTTGACAGAAATGGGGGTTGGATCTTAGATAGTGGCCGGCGGCGCTTGAAGGAGACTGAGATTGACACTTCCTCAGAATCAGAGGACTCAGGGACAGGAGCTTTGCGCTTACTGGCTGCCCCCTCCTCAACCCCTTGCTTCTAGAGGCAAGGGTCAGTCGACTCTGGTGAGTTCGACGCCTGACAGGAGGGGGAGAGTCGCTCTCCGGTGAGGAATCCCAGAATCTACATCCAGAACTGTAACTTGTTGTTGGTAAAGGACTCCGAGTTCAAAATAAGGATGAGTATAAGTATTTACCAAGAGATGGCCGCTGCCTGCCTTCAACATCATGTCAGGGGTAAGGTAAAGGTCAGGCTCTTCTGAGGTCTGGAGGAAAGACATTTACTTCAACAAGATGTCAAAAGTAATTGCCCACTGGACAGAGAAAATCTATGTGGCAAATACTGGTGTAAACTCGAGGGGGAACTCTATGCGCAGGAGCTCGGCCTTCTTGGCCAAGGAGGACTCGAGGGATTCCTTAGGATAAGTTATGGTAACCCTCGAATGGAAAGAAAGGTTGGGGGTGCTAGAGAAAGGCACCGAAGAACCTTGCACAAAGCCATCTGCCGGGCACAGAGCTGGGGATTGTAGACTTCAAAGGTGAAGCCTCCCTCTGTCACGCAGCTCAGGTTTCTACAGGTCAACACTGAATCCCAGTATAGACCCGGAGTGAGTTTCTGGTGACGCCTCAAAATGGTATGGCCAGCAGGAAAGGGAACCCAGTCACGACGTTCGCTTTGTCCGGTGTCTACAATAAGACGGATGTGTCCCGTCAGAGAGGCATGCAACCACTGGTCATTGGAATGGGCAACATGCTTCCAACATGTGATTCCATAGCATGCGACTGGAGTGGCACCAAAGGGCATCTGATATCCTGTGAGCCAGGGCATCCACAGGCAGGACCATAAGTGCACAAGCATAGAGGGCCACCGACTGGGTACTTTGGGAAGGGACTGCTGCATGTTGTCACCTTGTGCAATCCCTGGTAAACCAACCCTAATAAAAATGGGGCCCAGGCAATTTGTTTAGAAGTCGCCGAGCTCAAGAAATTGGCGACCCCATAGACCAGCTTCGGCACACTCTTGCCAGCAAAACAGAAAAACATACTTGCTTAACAGACGCTAAAAAACTTGACTTCCTCAGCAAATCCCCAAGCAGTGGAAGGCATATCCAGATGTTTCTTGGCTGTGCTCAAAATCTGGAGCATCTCGAGGGGTTGGTAGTCTTCATCAGAAAGATGAAGACTAACAGGAACACCGGCCACGTGGCTCCCCGTCAAGAAGTGGATATCCTCTAAAATAACGGTCATCAGACCCTCAGGGAAGTAGAAGCAGTTGACCGAGTCGTTCCAGAACGGAAGCAGACTCGCACATACCCTAGGGTCGCAACGCTTCCCAACCAGAGAACAACTGGAAACAACGACCACAGGCCATAAATCTTCAGCCTGTTCTCCAGCTTTGTGAGCCAAGTGGCGAACCACTTATGCACCACTGCTTCTCCACAGACGGGAAACAAAGGAAGCCACTCTTCTTTTCCCAATTCAAAGGGTCTGTGAAACCCTCCCGACAGATGGGATGGGAGACTCCGTGATCAGATACTCATGAGGTACCACATCGGGAAAATGGGCAGGGTCAAGAATAAGACCCAAGGTCAGCCCGTTGTCGCCAGTTCTGACCACGCCATAGGTCCGGCGCGCTGGGAGTGCCACTGGAAAGCAGAAAGGTTGGACATTGTCGAGTCAAGAAACTAGGGTTTCAGGAAGTTTGAGAGAATTTTTTCCAGAAAAACCTAGAAAAAAGGAGACAAAGGGTTTTCTTTAATGCAAAGACGAAGGGTCTTCTCTCAGCGCGGAGACGAAGGGTTTTCTTGCGACACAAGAGATGTCAGAAATGCTCAGGCGACAGAAGTCCGCTCAGTAAAAACTGGGAGCTTATGTTGACACGATAGATTATTTTTGGGCCTATTTCTGACAAAGCCCATAATAGGCGTGAAGCCCTTAGCAAAGTTAGACACACCAGGCCTGCATCTGTAATCTACATAGACTATTTGGCTGAGTAGTAACCCTGTAATCAGAGGAAGTCCACAAGCCTGCGCCTGCATAGGACACACGTCAAAGGGAACGGTTTAATAGCCCCGAGATAAATGAAGCGTACAACCCACGTCAGAATTGATGTACGTCTTAAAAGACAATTAATTAAACCCGAAGTCAGAGGAGTCTACGACCCAGCTCTACACGAGTGGAAGTCAATTTGTTTGGCTCCGAGATTCTTGGGGGTGATTGAGTCTGCAAAGATCTTCAGAAGGCCAGTAACAGACTGAGTATAAAAGGAGGGAGATCTCCTTAGAGAAAATCACGAACAAATCAGCCACCAGAAGCTTATCTTGCTCGTCCACCCCTTAGTTGTTAGTTGTTAGGATTCCCCGACCTGGGCGAAACTCTTAAAGTTTTATTGGTCTTCACTTCCACCATCAGAGTGAGCAACCATAGCTCTAGTAACAAATCCCTGCCAGCACTCCAACGCCAGGACGAGCCACCGTAGTCCCGGTACACATCTCCGCCTTCGACTCCAACGCCAGGACGAGCCACCGTAGTCCCGGTACACTTCTCCGCCTTCGACCACGCCACCAGCGTGAGCCACCGTAGCCTTGGTATCCATATCCGCCTCCACATTCGACCACATTCCGTCTACCATGCCCAGCAACCGAGTCATGCCAGCCATGGAGCGCAAGTCTACGGCAACTCTATCATCAAGTCTACGATGACGCTGCCCAGATTTCGAGTCCGGAGTGCCCAGCGTCAAGTCCGCGACATCCTTCACCGCCCAGACCACAGTGAGCAACCATAGCTCTAGTAACAAATCCCTGCTAGCACTCCAACGCCAGGACGAGCCACCGTAGTCCCGGTACACATCTCCGCCTTCGACTCCAACGCCATGACGAGCCACTGTAGTCCCGGTACACTTCTCCGCCTTCGACGCCACCAAGCGTGAGCCACCGTAGCCTTGGTATACATCCGCCTCTACATTCGACCACATTCCGTCTACCATGCCCAGCAACCGAGTCATGCCAGCCATGGAGCGCAAGTCTACGGCACTCTATCATCAAGTCTACGACTTCGCTGCCCAGATTCTCGAGTCTTATTGCCAAATATTTCCGACGTGATCCGTTTTCGACACGAAAAGTATCACCATGAGCACTTAATTTTCCAATTATAAACTTTTTACATTGAAATGTTTGATATCTCCTCCTCCACCACCTCTTATTATTATTATTCATTTTCACTTCACGATGGAGTGAGGCCGAGGCTCGCCTTTTAACTCTGCAAAGGCAATAATTGAAAAAAAAAAGCAAAGAAATAAGAAGAAGAAAAATCAACGGTGAGAATAGAATAGAATAGGGAGGACAGATTTCTGGGGTTGTTGGGGAGAGGGGTAGACATTAATTGATTGAATTAGGAGGGGCAGGTGATAGACTATTCTGTCCAAATGCAATCATAAATATATTGGCGAAACGTCATTATCCAATTATTACCAATTGTTTTATTTATTTATTTATTGCAGAGGCATGTGCTGGTCCCGTGCCCGCTAATCCCTCCTCTCCCAGTTAACAAAAATATTATGACATGATTAGCCTTTCCATACATTAAACATCTTCTCCCCTTTTGAGAGGAATAACTCTGTAATAATCCTGGTCTCTATCTTGCAGAAATATGCATGACATAACATTTGATCAGTAACCAATACAAAGATCATAAAGTTTGTTAGTTACCATGGGAGGGTTTTGACCTCCCACCCATGTAAGAACAGCTGGCTTCCAATCAGAATCGGGTCCAAGAAACCCCCCCCCCCCCCCAATTAACGCTTCTCACACTCAATTATTGTTCAAGTAGTAGTAATAGTAGTGTGTACATGATGTCATCTCATTCAACATTCTCCAATCTCTCTTATCCCACTTTATACATTATGGACTACAATTGCCATTTGCCCCCATTACCAATCCAATCCAATCC
This sequence comes from Melastoma candidum, assembly GCA_023653495.1. Classification (NCBI taxonomy): domain Eukaryota; kingdom Viridiplantae; phylum Streptophyta; class Magnoliopsida; order Myrtales; family Melastomataceae; genus Melastoma; species Melastoma candidum. Next base: position 16,562 of record JAKZET010000094.1, read on the forward strand.
TTCACTTAGGTGGGGAAATCTTTTCCCTGTTTTTTTTTCATAAATCCCAGCTAATATTTGATAATAACAGCTCCCAACCAAACACACAAAACTGTTCCTTTCTCCTGTCCAAATTCCTCCCTTACTAACTGCAGAGATTAATCAGATGGCCAGATTTTTAGAACATGTTCTTTGACTGAATTTTGATCATGTAGCCAGTGATTAGCTTAGACAAAAACCCAGTTCGCGCAAAGGCCGTTAACCGGGCACGTGCCGCCACCATGGACCACCCACGTAACGACACGACACGACGTAAACTATCGTTATTATGGTCATATATAGGGCAAAGTCATTCTCCTTTCCTCGGCCAGGGGAGACTACATGCATAAATATATGCAGGGCATATACTCAGGCGTCCTAAACAATGTAACATAGATTACAGAAATATACTGTAGCAATGGTTGAATTGAAATCTACAGATCAAAATGGGAGGAAAGTAAGACTGATGATAATAATGCCAATCATTTCTCCAGGCTGTATGACACCATCACCACTCAGCAGCAGCATCAGCAAACTGATGAAGGATCATAGGGAAACAAACTCAAGCACTATCTTTCTCTTTCTCTTCAAGAAAAAACAGATCCCCCCAGGACACGAATCTTCGTTCTTGGTGCCCTTTTTGTTGATCTGTTTATGTAAAGAGATTTTCTCTTTTTATTTACACAGAGGCTTGTATGAGCTCGTTAATTGGAATGGCGGCTACGACTCGGTTTTCATCTGTCCTGCTGCTATAGAACCTGAAAGTATCCAAACAGAGACATTTCTGAGTGATTAAGCTAGCAAAAGATTTAGACAGACGGAAGATGATGGGTATCGGTCGAAGATCGACGGAACTACCTTGTAATCTTTGCTGCGGGGCCTGATTTGGCAGGACACCCATTTGCACGACATTGTGAAGCTCATCCTCCCACAATCCAGACACCTGGGTTAGATAAATATGCAACTCGTGAATGGGCATGCAGTAAAGTTGCAAATTTTTTTTCTCTCTAAAATAACTGGAGGAGATATCAATCCATATGTTGAGTGAATAAATTACCCCAGTCGATGAGGCTTCACAGAAGCCATCCATACCGGTATGGACAGAAACATTCAATGCACTCAGCGGAAACTGGCTCTCCGTGTTGCCGCCCAAGGGACCATGCAAGTGCATTGCTTGATGAGGATGGCAGCCAAAAGGGAATGCCGATGAGGATGAACCGGCCGGGAATAAGGTAGATCCGTGAGGATTACTCATCTGCAGGGCGAGCAAAGGCTGTTGAGGACAATTTGAACAGGGGAAGGAGGCATAGAATAGATGCCGGGGGCACTCACTTCTTTTGACATGAAGGCGTCAGCAGTGAAATCCATTCTGGGGTTAAGAGTCGTGAGTTTCATCGACAGGAACTGCAAGATAGGGAAAGAATCCATAATTCAGTGTTCTTCCAAATTTGTTCAAACCAAAATTCAGTTCAAAATTAGTCCAAAGTCGAGTATTCTCAGGCAATACCTCGACTTGGCGTTGCAATGACTGAACGTAGTTAATGATCTCATCGAGCATATCTGCTTTACCGGTTACCTGAGAATGTTTTCGAAAACCAAATCAGCGCCAACTGCATCATGCATTCAGTCCATTAAAGCAGAAAAACCACCGCTGTGAAAGGGACGCACCTTGTTACATCCGGGAACAAGATCCTGAAGAACCTTCATCCTCTGGCTGATCTTTTCTCTCCTGACCTGTTGATCGAGATTAGCAATGTCGGAAACATTAGTTTCGATTTCACTAGATGCTGAAAAAGGGTCCAATCTGGCGGATTGACTGAGTGCAATTGATTAATTACCCTTTCTGCAAGACTGTGACTGTCCGTAGCCTGACCCCTTCGAGCACGGACATGGATGTAGTCCTTCGGCGGCTCCGGGGGCTTGACGTTGCTGTCCTTGCTCTTCTTCTCACCCGGTCGCTTGTTCTCGCCAGAATCCTGCGACCAGATCAGAAATTAGTAAATTGCAAAGGGGCGCAACTTGAGCTGTGGTAAGGTTTCCGCTTTTTTTTTTACCTCAGCGTCTTTGGCGGAAGGACGTAGGGCTGTCCTTGGTCTTCCCACGAGGAATGAAATTCCTCTTCCGGGCAGAACTCGCGACGCTTGGGCGTGGGACCTGCTCGGAGATGGAGGATCCCTCCGGCGAGTCCCCTGCATCCCCGTTCTCCGACAAATTCCAGTTCTGGGACCCGGCCACAGGATCATTCTGGCCAGTTGAGAACCTCCCGGGGTCGACGTGGGCGGGCATGGTCCCAGCTCCAAGCAAGCAACCCTCTCGATGAAGCCAGCGCCAGGAAGCAAGGGAAGGTTGGTGGGACGGAAGCCAAGGAGGCTGAGGGAATCCAGTCAAGAAGAGGCAAGGAAGAGTTGGTGGAGGGGAGCTGAGGGGAGTGGTGGTGGAGGAGGAGTTGGAGGCGGTGCCGAGCCTGCCGAGGAGCTCCCTCATCATTGAACAGAGGGGATTTCGACAGGGAGGAGACGATGGAGGAGAGGGCTGAGGAGTTAAAGGATGATCCCCCTCCTCTTCCCAACCAAACCAACCTTCTCCTCCATCTATCCACCAACTTGAAGACGGAGTGGGGAAGCTTACAACAAGCTCAGAAGAGAAGCCAAGGAAACAAAAGTGCTTTGGGTGTTAATTGATTGACGGGGGGATGTGATTTTTTATTTATGGAGGAGCCAAAGAGAGCCCATTTTCTTTCTCTTTTTCTCCATCGAATATTATATATAAAACAATAAAGTTTGCTTGAGGATGGTATTATATTCTTATTAAAATAAGTGTTTTATTTAGAACCTACTTATATTCAGTATTAGCCACTTGATTAGCATCACAATTCTTGTGGGTTATTTCATACAGTGATTCAATACTTGCATTAGAACGTCGGAAGGAGGAAGAAGGTTCAAGAGAGAAGGGGGCAGATACTATCTCAGGTTGGGTATCCATGGCTGGGCAGTTAGGGCAATAACGGCAGGCAGGGGAATCCAGAAACTCACAAACACTCTCCCTCTCTGAAAAGAAATAAAGGAAAGAGGCACACCAAATGGCTCTGATAACCATGAGGTACAAGGTTGAGAAGCAACTCATAGGATTAACACGAACAGCGGAATTACAGAATAAGAGAGACAAAGAAATGATAAACATGAGCTGGTTCTAACCAGGAAGACAGGATCACACTAAAAGGATAACAGGTCCTTTTAGATAAGATAAGAGAAAGCTTTACAAGACAGAGGGATTATACATTAGACAAGTATAAAAGCCATTTTAAGTACCAGGCAAGATACTTGCGGTACTGGACATGTTTACGGAGGGTAATCATCCGTTGCAGAGATCCCAAGGATTTGGGAAGATCCACTCATATCCTGCTCCATACACTCAAAATAAGAAATTTGAGCATTTATAGAATGAAGGACACAGTTTCTAGCCTTATAATCGATATAGGTATCTAAGGCAGAGATTGTGCGGTTGACTTTCTTAAGAGTTTTCCTCTTCTTCCAAAGTGGCTCGTCATGTTGACGACGAATGCTGTGAAAGTGGCTACGCAAGACATTACAGTCAGGAAAAGGGGGTTTGTGAAACGGCGCTCTCTTAGAGGAGGTCTCATCCTGCCTACTATCAATATCAAGCCGCGACCGGCGCCTGGCAGCCCTCCTGGCTATAACGGCAAGTGGTCCTTTATGGCGAAGTAGATAGCTTTACGGCCCTGAGAGAACTCTACTAAGTTAACAGCGTACAACAAACATCCGTTTCATGATAGTAGTCTGGCGATAGACAAGATCATAGCACTTATCGCAAAACTTCAAGTTTCCAAGCCAGCTCCCAAGCCAGTTCTAAATCAGCTCCAGCACCAATTTCTGAGCCAATTCTCAGAAAGGACATTCAAGCCTGTTCTCAAGAAGTGCAGATGCTAGAACCATTCAAAAATATCAACCTTGCTCCCCTGCCAATCATGATGATGCAGCCAGAATCACCTGACCTGACATTTCCAACTATGGACGAACATACAGTCAACAACGTCAGGTATACCGCTAAGATTCCAATTCCTACAGCTGTAGACGCACAAGGAAACGTACAGCGTAACAGCCTTGCAGAACTGTGCTTAATTGGCAAAGTCAGAATGCGATTTGCCAGAATGAAGCCTTGAGGAAGATCCACAAGAAGGTGGTTAAAGTGGAAAGTCGCCTAGAAAGACAGAACATAACTTGTCTCACCAGATCCAGTCTCAAAGCCAAAATATCTCTCAGAAGCTAAATCGACATCATGATCAAGTGCATGAAGTACTCAGGGTACTAAACACTCCTTGGACAACATCGAACAAGGACGATACCTGCACACTTTCAATCAGATCCAGATGAAGAAATAGCCCGCTTAGAGAAGCTGATCAAAGCGGCTCGAGAGATGCAAGAAAAGCCTTCTTTGAAGCCATCATATGGTGGATCAGATTTCATGGATTAGGAAGAAAGCCTTCCTACTCTCCTCTGGAGAAACCACAAAGAGTTACTACCTGTTCGGAGATCCGAACAAGAAAGATGTTGCAGACATCAGAGAGATTGGCAAAGAAACAACAGAAACTGGAGAGGCAAAAGCGTAGGACTCACAGGAACAACGAAGAACTGAGATCCGAGAAGGAAAGAAAAAAGCAACTGAATCCTCTCGAAGACAGAGATCTCCTAGCCCCTTAAGATCTCAGAGCGAAAATAGTTCTTCAGAACAGATTCCTACACAGCAGCTACTGATCAAGGAAGATAAGCTGCAATACAATCCTCCAATTTCTATCCCACACTGGATGAAACCCGATAAGCCTTCACAAGCTTCCAAAGACACAAGAATGCACTATTCCATGGACCCTTGGGATTTTGATACCCAAGAAAAGAAGACCACGTAGGTATTTTTATGGCAAAACCCCCAAGTGAAGAACAACAGAAGAACCCTCGAATCATCGTCTTCAGAAGCATTGACTGAAGATACTACAAGCATGGAAGATCAGCCACAACTGAGTATTCGACAGACTCACAGCTCTGTGAGATTCCTTTAGTTTATATGGCTGACAATCCCCTCAAGTCAATGAACCAGATAGTTCTTCGACAACTCCATGAGGACCGGCCAAATCAGTCGACGAAAGAATCAGGATCTTTCTCATTTACCATTGATGATATCGACATAGACCAATGGCCGCAACGATTTAGAGACTTCTATGCATGGTGCCTACAGAAGAGATTAACGGTGACCTCTTCAGTGGGAAATACTGTCAGACTAACAACAAAGTTAGAGGAATGCTACAAACCTGGTGGAATCAGCTGACGGAGCAAATCCAGATACAACTCATCAGCCTCCCATTCCCAGATTTTTGGCACAGCTATACATCAACTTTATTGGAAGTCCAGAGAATCTGATTGAAGATCAGAGAAAGAGTTCTTCAAACGACGCTGCTGTTCGTTCAGAAAAAGGATATCAACCGACACTTCAAGAGGATGATTACATTGTTCATAAACCTTGGAGCAGACAATGCCCACAAACCAGTCTTCATATCCTCACTCATAGAGCCAATCTCTTCATTGGTGGAAAAGGAAATAGCCTCCAAAGGATTAAGATCATAGATCTCTCGGTTGGACAAATCCTTCAGACAGTTCACTTCGCAATCAGCGAACTATGCCAAAGACGAAGCGTCATCAGAGATTTTCTCAAACACGACCGAAGACTCGACAATGCCTGTAAACCAACCAGGTATCTTACAAAGTGCAAAAAGACAGATTTGTGCAAATGTCCAGATTTCCTGACAAAGAGACGTCCAGAAGACGATTTAGAAGATCTCCAAAGAAGCACTTCATCCAGAAGAAAAAGAGATCCACCAGGAAAAAAGAAAAGAAAGGTTGAACACAGACCAAGGAAACGTTATCTACGGTTCAACACAGCGTTTTCCTACAAGGAAAACAGACAGATGTTACATCTGCAGCAAACCAGGACATTTTGCAAAGGATTGCAAAAAGAGAAAGAAGAAGCTCATTGCACAGCTTGAGAGAGCCACAGGAGTATCACTAGAAGACAATGATGTGGAATCAGTCTTCTCCTTGATGAAGAACCTTCAGACCAAACAGTTTACTGTTTGGAACCCAGACGAACTCCTCCACTCCACTCTATCCTGAGTGACAGTGACTATGACAGCATCTTCACCATCACCTCAGTCACGAAGCACTCTCAACCATTCTCACGATATGCAAGTGTTACTACAAGAAGAATTCCCTCATGCGAATCCTTCACCAACTTGGAAATCCATTCCACAAATTCAGACATAGAGGAAACTAGAAGCAAGTATTCCTCTCATGGCTACCTCCAACATTTGCCATGTCAAGGTCCAGATCTACTTTAAAGTATCGAAGACCAATTCAAGCAATTGCCTTCATCGACACTGGAGCAGCTGAAAGTATGATAAATCCAGCTATCGTCCCAGCAGAACTGCTTGTTCCTCAAGTCAATACATACAAAGCAGCATCAGGAAAACGTTCCAAACATTCCTGAAGACAAAGAGGATAAAGGTCATGCTTTTCCCTACATGCTCAATATCAGTAGAAATTGTTGCTACTGACCTACCAGGGAAAGACCTTGTCATTGGATGGGACATACTTCATCAGCTACACAGCCTCAAACTTAGCAACTGGTATACGACACAAGTCCAGTTTCAAGCCATACACCCATGAAGCAGAATGTACTCGGTTCACCAGTACAACAGCCTTGGAACTATTCAGACCAGCCTTTGCTACAGACCATCAAGATTTCCTTAAAAGTGTTCACACCCACTGTGGACAAATCCAAATTCTTCGTCAGACTTCCATTCAAGCAGAACGAAGATGTGAACCCACAAAAGCAAGTCATCCAGGCATGACTCCTTCAGAGCAAAGCAAGCAACAAAAGAATGCAGCTTGTTGCTTGAACAAGGATGATTGAACATTCCAGTTCATCATGGGCATGCCAAGCTTTTTATGTCAACAAGAGATCAGAGCAGAACGAGGGAAGAAGCGATTGGTCATCAACTATCAACCCCTGAATCACTTCCTCCAAGATATCAAGTTTCCTATCCCAAATAGGACAGCTCTATTCTCCTCACTTTCAAAAGCCAAGGTATTTTCAAAGTTTGATCAAAAGTGGTTTTTGGCAGATAGGTGTTCATCCCGATGACAGATGGAAAACAGCCTTCTGCATACCCAATGGACATTTCCAATGGAGAGTCCTACCATTTGGACTCAAGACAGCCCCTTCCTTATTCCAGGATGTCATGACAAGTATTTTCGAACCATACAGTCTTCTGCACTCATCTACATAGATGATATCTTACTCTTCAGCGAAGACCAGAATTCACATGACCAACTCCTAAAGGAATTTGCAAAGCTCATACAGCAGTTTGGAATAATGCTGTCTGAGAAGAAAGTAAGCTTTGCACATCAACAATTGAGTTCTTGGGAATGCGATTAGCAGATGGACAGTATTACCCAGGACCTCACATCGCACAAGAACTACTGAAGTTCCCAGACACATTGACCACAAAACAGGTTCAGCAATTTCTTGGAATGTAAATTATCTAGAGATTTTGTTCCAGGAATCAGTAGGTACACCAGCCCACTCGAAGCTCAGCTCAAAAAGATGCATCTCCATGGGGAGATCTGCAAACCAGCGCTGTTCAGTATTTAAAGAAGAATCTTCAGAATTTGCCTCCTTTACAGATTCCTTCTAATGGATTGAGAATCCTACAAACAGACGCAAGCAATGAGTTCTGGGCAGCCATACTCTTTGAAGAAATCAATGGAACCAGAAGAATATGTGCCTACAAATCAGGGAAGTTCAACAATGCTGAACAACACTACTACTCAGGATCAAAGAAATAGAAGAAGAGTATTCCTCAAAGGGAGTCACACAATCTTACTGAAGTAGATACACCGTATAGATGAAGGCTAAGACATATGCTGAAGAAAACTGGGAATAACTCAGATACAGAATTGCTAGACTGATTAACAGGATATGGAAGATACAGAAGATGATAGACATCTTAAACAAATATTAAAATTACTGGAGCAAGGGGATACAAACAAAGAGTGAAGCAAAACCTAAACAGATTAGGGAATAACAAGGAGATGATCAATAGAAACAAGAAAACACGATGAATGCGTTTGAGCAACGACATAAACATATCTTTATGGATTTTGGGGTTTTCTGAGGAGCTGGCTTGAGAGCTGGCTCAGGAGCTGATTTTGCTTGCTCTTCAGGCTCTGGAGTCTGAACATGATTTGCAGTTGATGCTTGCTTTTGTCGCCACTTGTAAATAGCTCTATAGCAGGGCAATATCGTCTGCTTTGGCTTCAGCGGACGCTTTGTGTCTTTGGGTAGGTCCTCAAAGTTTTGCCATGCTTGGTGATGAGATGGTGACAGTAGTACTGAAGGCGATGATGGTGATTCATCATCTTTATCCCATCCTGTAGGGATAATTGTGCTTGGCTCTGGTCGGGATGGAGGAATCCCATAGTTTACGATGTAGTCAAACTTTCCAGAGGGTTGTCCAAGCGGTCCAACTGTTTGGTCACCGTTGTGGTAGCGCTGGTACGGAGATGATTTCTTCTTGAGCTTTTTCACAGAAGGAGGAATGAACAAGGTTTCTTCATCTGAGTCAGAATCATCATCTGATTCTGAGAGACTTCTCCGGTTTAGGCATCTAGATCTACTCTTCCTCTTGGAGTAGTCTGGTGAGTCGCAGTCTTCGCAGTCACAGTCTGTTGGGCATCTTGCTACATCCCAGTAGCAGTGCTGAGATTGAGGGTCCCGAAAGAAGTACGTTGGATTACCATATCCATCAAAGGAATGGATCATCTTGTTGAGGGGTTCTGGCTTCTTTCTTCTTGGTACAGGTTGTACCATGAACATGGTTGGAAAGATGGGAGGTGGTGCTGGTTCCTTAGCTGTTGAGCGATCAAACTTGATGGTGACAGCTCCTTCTCTGTCTCTTGAGAAGGTGGAAACCGTAGACTGGATTGGTGGGATTGGCACCATCCTCTTCTTGATTTGTTCGTAGTCGGTCACCCATTTTTCTGGCAGAAGCTTCAGAAGTTCTGCTCTCGGAATTTGTCTGGGGATATGGATGCATGTAGGAGCCTTTTGATCATGATAGTCAGCCACGATGAGCAAAGCATTCTGGGCGTCATTGGGCATGCTTATATCCAAAGCATGGTTTTGCACCCGGTAAGCCATCTGGTAGTGAAGAGTGGCTTCAATGGAGTCTGATTCCATTGTGGCTCCGCAGAGTTGCAGTTGTACCTGCAAGGCTGACAGCAACTTTGGATCCCTGAGAGACATGCAGAAGTTAGGAAATAAGGTCACGAAGACCGTTCCTGCGTTTAATGTTGTCTCAATTGTTCCAATTACTGCGTGTTGATATTCCATGTATCTGGTGTCCAAAAGGGCCATTCGGGCTGTCACAGGCAGTCCTTTTCGTCCATGATATGTCAAGGCAAGTCTTATGGCTCCAAAATGGAGATGGGAATATCCTTCTTTAGTCCATAGTTCAGGGAATTCTGCTGGCAATTGCAGAGATACAAATTGTTCTCTCTGTGTCCCAAGTATAGGATGTTGACTGAACTTACTAGTCTGTATGTATTCACGGGCAGTTGAGGCAGGCCGTCTGATTAAAGTCCTTATGCTTTTTATGGGTCCTGCAGAGGGCTTATGAAAAGCTGTGTACGGATTGATCAATGGCAGTTCAGTATTAGCCACTTGATTAGCATCACAATTCTTGTGGGTGATTTCATACAGTGATTCAATGCTTGCATTAGAACGTCGGAAGGAGGAAGAAGGTTCAAGGGAGAAGGGGGCAGTCAATATCTCAGGTGGGGTATCCATGTTTGGGCAGTAGGGCAATAACAGCAGGCAGGGGCATCCGGTAACTCACAAACACTCTCTCCCTCTCAGAAGAGAAGTAAAGGAAAAAGGCACACCACTTGGCTCTGATACCATGAGGTACAAGGTTGAGAAACAACTCATAGGATTAAGTCCGAATGGTAGGACTCTCCATTGGAAATGTCCGTTGGGTATGCAGAAGGCTGTTTTCCATCTGTCATCGGGATGAACACCTATCTGCCAAAAACCACTTTTAAGATCAAACTTGGAGAATACCTTGGCTTTTGAAAGTGAGGAGAACAGAGCTGTCCTATTTGGGATAGGAAATTTGATGTCTTGGAGGAAGTGATTTAGAGGTTGGTAGTTGATGACCAATCGCTTCTTCCCACGATTCTGTTCTGATCTCTTGTTAACATAAAAAGCTTGGCATGCCCATGATGAACTGGAATGTTCAATTATTCCTTGTTGAAGCAACAAGCTGCATTCCTT
>JAKZET010000095.1:0-23679 GCA_023653495.1 Melastoma candidum
ACTGTGGTCGCCAAAAACGTGTTCGCCTATAGAACGGATCACGTCGGAAATATTTGGAAAAGGACTCACAGGAATTGAATTGTGGTCGCCAGTAAGAAGATGCACAATTTTATTGAAATAAAATGCAAGTCTTACAATCTTAAATTAAAAGAACAGGGCTTACAGCCATCAGAAATGGAAAAGTGCAAGCGGTAACAACGACGTGGAAATCTGTGACGGGGAAGAACTTGTGACGAAGGCCTTGGAAGCTCGCTCCGTCGGTGGCAGTCGCTGGCGGAAAACTGTGACGAAGGCCCTACGAGCTCACTCCGTCGGTGGTGTCGCTGGCGAGAGGTTGACGGCAAAGGCCCTACGAGCTCACTCTGTCGGTGGAAGGATAGTTGACCTATGGGCCGGGTCAAGGCGTCTAATTCCTAAGGTTGACGAACAAACTTCAGAGGTTTTGGCTGTGTGTATTCGTTTTCTGTCTTGAAAAATTCCTCTGCTATTTATAGAGGACTTGTACGTGATTAACGCATAACAGTTAGATCATTTTGCAGATCGTGTTGCAGATCGTGATCCCTAATGTCGTGGGAGTGTCTCAACAACCCCCTTGATATATGGGACCACGTTCTTGGATATTTAAGATCAGTTACGATCTTAACAATCGTGATTGAATAAATTTATTTCAACCTCGTCGACTTGACTGATCTGTACGGACTAAGATCGACTTGGTCGACTTATCCAGGTTTCCGCCGACTCGACCTTACTAGTAGACCTAGCTACTGTTGAGTCATCTTGATTGATTTTGATCACCATATTCCTTTGTTGTGAGTCGACCTAGTCGACTCCGTTCATAAGTCGACCTAGTCGACTTCGTTGTGAGTCGACCCAGTCGACTCCGTTCATAAGTCGACCTAGTCGACTTCGTTGTGAGTCGGCCGAGACGACTATATCTTGGGCCGACTCGGAGGGATTACTGGGTTTCTGTTCTAAACCCAGGCCCAAAATTAATTGCCATGTCAACAGTTCCTCAACACGCCTTCGAAATCGAACAACTCACAGAGCTTCACATCTTTCGTAATCGGACCAAAGTTGAGCTTTTTCTGCGAGGAAATTCCCTTACAAGCCTCTCGCATGTCGGGCCTGTTCTCGGGTTTCGGGCATAAACATGAGAAGGCAGTCTTCAACATGGAGCAGACTTCTTCCAGCTCTTCTTCGGTGGGATATGAAATCCTTTCATCCAATACGTTCTTCAGGAGTAAGTGTTGCACTGCAGAGTGGGACGTCCCAGACTGGGAGCAGGAATAGATGAAATCTCCTGGATGCTTCCCCATAATCACCTCCAATATGATCACTCCGAAGCTGTAAACATCGTTCTTTGCTGTAACTTGCATCGTGTATGCCAGCTCTGTAGTAGTCAGATTGAAGGAAATAAAAAAAAAATTATAAGACAGTTGTTGGAAAACCAGGTGTGGACAGGGTTACGACAAGAAACTACGTACCGGGTGCGGCATATCCATATGTTCCGGCAAATGAGGTACAGTTAGATGAATTAGGCTTCAGAACCTTGGCTGTTCCAAAATCCGAGATATGAGCTTCGTACTCATCGTCGAGCAGTATATTCTTGCTTGATATGTCTCTGTGGATGATGGGAGGGCTGCATTCATGATGCAAATACAATAAACCATTTGCGATTCCTCTAATCACCTTCATTCTCTCAACCCAACCGAACTGCCCGGCTTTGGCATTATTTTTCAACGATCTATCCAAACTTCCGGACTCCAAGAATTCATAAACTAGGAAGGAATGCTGATAACTCGAACAGAACCCATGGAGTCTGATGATGTTACGATGTCGAACTTCTGTCAAGGCACGTATCTCCCTTTCAAATGCTTTTCGGCTCAGGGTATCTGCATCCGGTTTCTCGTTAAGCTTCTTGATTGCTACAATCTGACCAGTCGACAATCTCACTTTGTAAACCATTCCTTGACCTCCGACCCCAATGCAATACTTTTGGTCAAAGTTCTCTGTGTTTTCTATGATGCTCTTGTATGCACTGCTTCCATCATTGCTCCATATCGCCCACATTGATGCAGTTTCTGTTTCCTCTTTCTCGTTCTTTCCTCTCTTCAATCTTTGGTGGAAGATCCATAAACCGCCAGATATAAGAAATAAAATGACAAGGCAACCGAGAGGAAGACAAATCAACAACCAAATGTTATTTCCGTTCTTCCTTCCTGACTTATTTGTGCTTGGTGTCAATGTGTAGGGCAGCAGGTCAGTGGCATTACTGCATAGCCCTTTGTTCTCTTGAACAACATTGAAAGAGGCATTTCTGAATGCCGGAATATTCGGAAGAGGTCCCTCTAACTGATTATACGATATGTCGATGGATGTAAGGGCGGACATTTCAGAAATTGTGGATAGGACCGATCCTGAAAGCATGTTATGCGAGAGATTCAGCGTTTCTAGGACCCACAGGTTCCCAAGCTGTTGGGGTATGTTGCCTGAGAGAGAATTCCGACTGAGATCCAGGCCCTGTAGTGATATCAGACTGCCGATTTAGAACGGAATGCTCTCACTAAAATTGTTCCCACTCAAGTTTAGTTGAAGAAGCTTTCGACACTCCTGTAGCTCCTTCGGAATCACTCCGTACAAATTGTTCTCGGAAAGGTTGAGATTTGCCAGTTCAGACAGTGCACCAATCTCCCTTGGAATGAGACCGGCAAAATTGTTCCCATCTAGTTAGATCTCTATCAGAGAGCTCATGTTTCAGAGATACATCGGAATTTCCCCGACTAGATCGTTCCCCGATAAGTCGAGTTTATGGAGCCGAGACAAATTTCCAAGATCGAGGGGCATCCTCCCTGAAATACTGGTGCTGGAAATTATCAAGGACTGCAAGCTTTGGTACGTACCAAATATGGATGGTAAGTCACCATGAAATCTGTTGTTGCTGAGTTCAAGGTAATCCAAGTTGGGAAGCACGCCGAGGCTAGAACCGGTGAGTTGGTTATTTTTAAGCCACAACCTTGTTAAGCCGGTGCAGTTCCTCAGGCTCCGAGGTAAGGGTCCATCGAGCTTATTGTGAAATGCCGCAAACATTTTCAGGGCACCGCCTTTGCATATATCGGACGGCAGATTACCAGAAAAGCTGTTATTTGAAAGCTGAAGGCTTGTCAGGGAAGTTAAATTGTTCACTTCGACAGGAAGAGAGCCATCTAGTTGATTCTCCGTCGGGACAAGTTCCCTCAGCTTGACTAATTTTCCCATTTCTTTCGGGATGGAACCCAAAAGTCGATTAGTGCTCAGGTAAATCGATTCCAGGCTGGTCATGTTGCCTATAGTCGGTGGGATTGGACCAGTCAACTCGTTGCTCAGCAGCTGGAATGTATAGAGGGACTACATGTTGCCGACATCAGGGGGGATCAACCCAGAGAGTTGGTTACTGTACAAGTAAAGGAAGCTCAAACCGGTCAGGTTGCTGACCGCACTAGGAATCGAGCCATCTAGATAGTTTTGGGAGAGATCGAGCTGCCACAGCGAACCCAACTTGCCAATCTCGAAAGGGATGGGTCCGTGAAATTGGTTCTGCTGAAGCCTGAGTTCTCCCAAGTTGCTCATGTTGCCTATTTCCGAAGGGATAGAACCGGAGAGGTTATTGTTTGAGAGGTACAACTGGGTTAACTTGGTAAGGTCTCCAATAGAACTTGGGATTGAGCCGTTGAAGTTGTTGTAGGCCAACATAAGGATTTGCAGCGGCAGGGAACTGATAACTCTGATGGCAGAAGAGAGATCCCCGGAGAATTCGTTTGCATTGAGGTTTAGGTAGGTCAGATTGGTGAGGGTTGTGAAGGATCCAGGAATGGTGCCGGTGAAGTAGTTATCTGACAAACTGAGGAACTGAAGGGATGTTATGTATCTGAGGAAAGCTGGAAAGCCACCGGAAAAGCTATTTTGGCCCAAGTTAAACGTGGTCAGCTTGGAAAGGTTGGAAATGGTAGAGGGAATGCCACTGGAAAGTGAACAGTTGATGAACACAATCGTAGTCAAGTTGGCAGAGATAAGAAATTGAGACCTTGAAGTGTGCCATTGATGGCGACGTGGGAGAGGTTGAGGCTAGTGACACTTTGCCAAGCGTCACAGGTGAGGCCTTCCCAGGAACAAAGGCCGGCGGTGCTGCTTTCATTCCACGAGGACAAGAGAGCTCGGCCCTGGTTTGGGAGCTGTGACTTCCACTCGAGAAGGGCATTGGCCTCCGTGGAAGGAGCAACGGCGGCAGTTGAAGATGGCTGCGAGTGCACGGTTACGAGGAACAGCAACGCGGACGTGGACAGAAAGTGTCCGAATTTACGAGAGTTGATCATCGTTTGCCCTTTCTTTATTGTTGTTGTCGTTGTGGTTTGAGAACAATCTCTTTCTCATTTTATAGCGAAAAAGAGAGAGTGAATTAGGCGGACGTAGTGCAAATACACATTAAACGTTCTAAATTTAATTATGTAAATGTGAGTTTCATAATTCCCAATAAATTTAATATATGCAGAGAAATTACGTAAAATACATCTAAATTATTGACATGCACGACACGGCAAAACATTATACGAAATAATCGTAAATCTTTACGAAATTTTTGTTCTACTAAAAAAACTTGATCCCACTGGAGTTTCTCCCACGGCATTTTAAAAGCTGCTCACTGAAGTGGGAAAGGATAGTTCAATTCATCAGGTAAAGATTAGACGAATATTGACGAGCAGGTGGAATGAGTAAAGCCCCGTCAACGTCGAAATGTTATGAGTGTGGAGTGCTTTTTCACTCAATTTTAGTAACTTTTGGTCCACATTGGCTGACTGCGACCAATAACTAATCCATCTATTTCAAATGAAAGATTGTTCAAAAAAGATGATAAGAGTCTTTTAAGATCACGATCAAGTGGAGACGAGAGAAAAAAAATTTCCATTCCGACGCCAAGCGATGTCGAAATGGAAGTTGCATCCCCCTTTTTACTCTCGAGTCGGTCTCCGATGAGGACGGCCCCCCATTCATATGAGGGTTATTTAGATGACCCGCATTGCACTGAGTAAAGGGGCTGAGTTAGTGCTTTCAAATCGAATTCACTTCTTTTTAAAGATCTTTTTGATTTGACAGAAGTGTTCACAATTAAATTCAAATGTGTAACATGGATGTAGATGCCCTTTTTTAGTTTCAGACAGCATAAAGACTCGGTAAGACTGCAAAATACCATTACAACACCGTAGGTCGTTTTGTAATTCAGTTAGTTCTTTCATGTTGATTGTGATATTTGTAACACGGATCTGATCACGGATACGTGATCGAACATAACAGTCGCACAGATCTATTCACATAAGGAACTTTAGCTTACGTAGCGGGTATACCATTTGTGCCTAGCGTGCATCAACAAATACCACAGCCATGTATCTAAAAGCCTTAACAACATTAACCTTTCTCTTAGGCTTTTTCTTTTGGATGGATGCTCAGGAAATTATTTCTCGTCGAAAAATTCCCTCCATTTCGTACAAGGGAACCAGATATTCATGAAGGTTGGCTTCTGTCTCACGTATATATATATTTTTTGCAAGGAATTCCCATCCCTCTGGCAAAGTCAAGTCAACCCCACCATCCCTTCTGTGGAAAAATGAGCAAAAAGGGGAGGAAACCAATACGAACGTCGTGCCACTAGCCAAAAGCATCCCTATGATTTTTGGACACATCCTTTTTCAGACAAACCCTTTTTAAACGCAAATGTAATTAGCTCTCGAGTACCACGACAAATGACATTATCGAGCATCCCTAATTGGGGTATGCCTTTTCAGCCCAAGACCATCAAATTACTATCGACTGCCATGAAATTTGAAATGACTTGCTTGTAATAATAAGTCTATCGACAAGAAAATACTATCTCCACTACCAAAAATCACAAGAAGAGCTTACTAGTGTTGTCAATATGTTAGTTTCTATGCCCGACACTTTGGACCTACATTGTAATGTTTGTGTAGTTTGTTACAAATTATGTTATTATGATGTCATGCAACCTTTCTATGAGTAGACATTATATTTTTGTCTTAAAAAAATTATGACTCTACAATTGAAATTCCTAGTAAAGAATGACTCTACAATAAAGTATAATAAAGTTCCCAACAAAGTTACAATTTTGGTTTCTGTAAATATATAATAAAGTTCCCATCAAAGTTTGAAATTGCACATTGATTGTCTTTTTCTGTTTTTCGCTACCATTCGAAATTTATTATGTAAATTTCGTATAATTTTGAATAAATTTCTTATTTTAAAACTTTAGAAAATAAAAGTTATTAACACTTTCATATTTAAGATTTTTTTTATTGAAACCTCATATAATTTGTAAATGGAAGAACGCTTGTAAAATTTTTATAAAGACGATTGGTTAGTTTTAGTTAGATTTTGTGAAATACTAACAATAATTAAATTTTAAAATATGCGAAATTTTGGGAAAGCTTTTGTATATAATTTTATTCGGGTGATACTCCGTTTAATATCCTATAAAATTTACTCCTAGTTTAACAAAAAATATAATATGTATTTCATATTTCAGTAATATTACACTCGGATACCATTGTTCTACCGCAACCGATGCCAACTGTCCTAAAAATTTGAAAAAAAAGTAACATATTATATATTTTGTTTTTAACAATAACATTTTGATGTGTACATTGCAGAACTAGGCGAAACAATAGGGGATTGCCCTGGATAATTCTTACATCTAGCAAGAATGTTCCAAGATAAAACGTCACATACCTTGGATGACTAATCTTGCTTATTTCCATTGCTTAGGTTTGAGCTTCCTTTTGACGTATTTTTTTTCTGTTTCAGTTTTTAATTTTTGTATCCGATTACAAACCTCCGGCTCTCGTACCACTATTCAATTAGTTACAAGTAATGAACTCATAAATTGATTTTTTACACATCAAAGACGTGGAAATGAAGAGATATTTTCTTAGAAGTTGATTTCTTTTATTTTTTTAATGATTCCTCTACTAGAATAAAGCTTATAGTAACGCATAACATAGTTTATATTTTGATTTTCAATTGGTTGTATTTAGTTTTGTTCAGGAAAATTTGACTGGTTTTTTTAAATTATATTGTCTTTGTATACAATATTGGATGGTTTGGGTGTGCGGTGATATAGAAAAAATTTGGAAATTAAATTATTTAATTTTGTCTTATTATTAATTGTTTATAGAATATTTGTATGTAATTAATATAATTTGGGATAATTCATTAAAAAATTAATTTTACGTTTTCATTTAGAGAATTTAAAATTGTTTATTTAATATTAAAGTTCTTTTAGTAATAGAAAGCATAATTTAAATTCGGGAGTTAGTAGGTCAATGTAACATTTCATAAAAAATATTAACTTTATCTCTTGCTTTTAGCATAATCAAAATAATTTAGACAAGTTAATTAAAAAAAATTATAATCTATTTTTGGCTAATAAAAATATTGTTGTTTTGTCCTTACGAGGACACCCAAGTGGCATAAGGTGGGTGGTGGGTGTTTGGAACCTTGTCATGATCCCTGGTTCGAACCCCATCACACACATGCCACTTGGAAAAATAAGGTTGGTCTCCTAGGTGATGGCTAATAAAGCCCAGGAGCCGCCCACCTGCTAGGCCTTTGGGCCTCAACTGAAATTGGACCGACAGGGGAGCAGGCCTCAAGTCGGGCCCAGAGGGGATGTAGTGGGGCTGGGCCTAAGGCTCGGCCCCACGAACCCCGCTGATATCAAAAAAAAAATTGTTTGTTTTTATTTTATGATTTAAAACATAATTACTATTTTTTTTGGAAATTAATCAAGTAATATTTAGAAGTGATACAAAATAATTTAGACAGAGTAATGAAAAGTGTTAGCTAGTTTATATTAAAAGAACCTTTTGCAAAAAAAGTTGAGTATAAATTTTTTTTCATAATTTACCCAATAGTTTTTGTGAGAATATAGTTAGTGGCAAAAAAATAAAGGCAAAATATACGTTTATGTCCCTAAATATTGACGAACATTCTTTTATGTCAAAATCTTTTTTAATATACAAAAATGTCACTAACTATGTCATCAACCTTTTTCCTGGTCAATCTCGAATTTTTTTTAGTGAAAGCCAAACAAGACCTTGTGGTCTTATATAAAAGATGGTCCACCTTCTATAACAAAGAACCAACGAAATGATCGAGATGGTCATCCCACAAGGGAATACCTCAAGATCAAACGACTTACTAAAACGGCTAAGTATCTAATGTTCAGTGCTATGCCGGAAGGTGAATTTGTTAAAGTTTCAACTTGCACTTCAGGTAAGGAAATCTGGGATAAGCTTGTCATCATGTACGTTGGGATAAACCAGATAAGAGAAACTAAGATGGATTTCTTAATTTATCAATATGAAAACTTTACTATGAAGGCTGATGAATCTGTTGAACAGATGTTCCAGAAACTCAACCTCCTAGTTGATGCCTTAACACATTTAGGCAAACTTTATACAAATTGTGAGCTAATTCGAAAAGTTCTGCATACTCTATCCAAATCTTAGGAAGCCAAGAAAACGGCTATAAAGGAAGCTAAAAATCTTTCTACTCTTCGGCTATAAAAAAAACGTCTTCTCAATTCATTTGATTTGTAGACCTTCTCTAATGCTTGAATTGAGAAGGTCCTGCTTGTTATTTTCCAGGTAAAGCTGACTGCTCGATGACTGTCCACCTCTCTGTATGTTACTGAAATTTCTTTGTTTCATCATGTTTCGCTTGGAAGATCGAGTCAGGGGCCTTGAAAGAGTGGTGGAAGAAATGGTGCAAAGTCTGTCGATACCATCAGCCAGGAGAGGTGCTTCTTATGCTTTGGGACCTGACTATTCATGTACTGGGTGTTGTTGCTGATGTAATATACGTCGTTGTTGCTGTTGTTGAGGGTGTCTCATGCTGTGCAGGTTGGTGAGCAGTGGTTTGTTGACTTTGTTGGGGACCGGAAACGGCAGCCGACTGGATTGTGGCCGGTTGCCTGACAGCAGACGTCTGGAGAACAGCTTGCTGAGCAGATTGCAGCGGCGTTGGTTGCAAGGTATTCTGCTGTGACTGGTGTGGGTATGGAATTCTTCCTTGTTCCATAGAGTTCTCCAGTGGATTCGTAGGAACATCTAGGTTAGTGTTCTGTCCAAGGACATTTGGTAGATTGGACTGATTAAAACCAGAAACAGGAGGCAATATAGGTGATAAACTGACTTATGCCTGCAGGCCCATCGTTTTGCATATTCTGCACAGGTAGCTGCTAGCGTGTCTGAGATTGGTTATTCGGTAAATGGTCAGGCATTCGTTGGCTGGGGGCGTTGGCTTGCTGTTGTATATACTATTGCTGTTGTATGCTGTTGTTAATGTGTGACTTCTGCGGTATATCTGGGTGGCTGAAATTTATTGCAGCGGCAGAACCTGCAGCGGTGTTAAGCATCGGTGCTGCGGCAGTAGGATCGGCTTCTGCTGAGTTTTGAGGCCATCTGCCGCTTGATCTTCTGTGACTGCATCATCTGATAGTTTCGCTCTGGGATTCTTGCCTGGTGGGATTGTCTTTTAATCTGTATGTTTGTTTTTTTATTTTTTTGATGGAGGTCAGTGGCTTGGACTTTCAGATTGCAGTCCTCGCTTCCTATGTGCCGGTATACGAATTTTGACCAGCTTGCTTTATCCGCCATTCAGATTGATGGAACTACGTCGGATTCCATGTTGCCTATTTGAGGTATTTACAAGCAGCAACCCTGTTTAGTTTGTCTCTGGGAGAGTAGAACAAAAAAATAATTGGTGCTTCTGGGGCTATTCCGGCCTTGGTCGAGCTGCTCCAGGTGGGGACCATCAGAGGGAAGAAAGATGCTGCGACGGCACTGTTCAATCGTTTTATCCGTCCCAGCAAGCTGCCAGGATGCTAAGGTCGCTATGGTAAAAACCAGCCTGATCCCCGTCTTGATAGATCTTACACGGATGGGTCTGAGAATGTGGTGACGATCCTGCTCTCCTTGTGCAGGAGAGACTTAGGGAACCTTGCATGCATAAGAAGGTCGGTGCAGTCATACCGTTGACAGAGCTGTCGACGGCACAGAGAGGGCAAAGAGGATAGCCACTCGCTGCTGGTCCTTCTTCCAGGGATACCCAAAACAGGGACAACAGGCCACTGACTAAAAGGAAAAGAAGGGGAGCTGACAACATTATAGTGGATGCTCTTACAATTTGTTCCAATGATACGGATGGCTTTTGTTCCCCTTTTTTTAGGCAACTAATGATAGAGATGACTTTCATTCCCCCCCCTTTTTTAGGCGGCTAATGTCGCGCGGGTGGTATTTCCCGTCAATACGAAACAGAAGCCTACTATTTCCTACTTTAAGAAATGGTGTTCATGAGCCTCGTTAAATCAAACGTGATTTGATTCTTGAAGTTCGATGAAATTATGTCGCGTCCCCTTATTTTCCTTTTTCTTTTTAAGTCTTTAAAAAAGTCCAACTTTCTCCTTTTCAAGTCGTCCTAGTCTTTCTTGGTCGTCACAACAGCCCTCACCCTTGTTGGCTAAGCAAAGTATTCCGATGGCGACGAGGAACAAGTCCGCAGGGTAAACAGAAGGCAAATCCTCCTCCCATGCCTGCTCGTGTGGATGACATCGAGGACATCGTCTTCTCCTGGTCCATAGATGACGTCCTTGACAAACACCTTCACGCCCACCGGGTCAGTACAACATCTCCCTCTTTAAACTTTTCTTCATGTTTGTTTGGGCATACACAATGAGGATAGAGATCCTGAAATTGATTTGTTTACTATGTTGTCCGTAGGTTAAAGGTATCCCTTCCACGTTTTCCTCGACCACCCAGTACTTCCAGTCTTACGAGCTTCCTCTACTGGAAGAGACGCGTGCCGGGATTTCCTCTAGCGTCGAGGACATCCTTGCCCGACCTTACGCGAAAGTTGTGCAGTTTTACACTAGGAAGAAGGACGGAAACGGGGAAAAGAGGACCTTCGATGTCGAAGTTGATGGTTGGAAAAACAGGACTGGACAACAAAATAAGGAGCCGTACAAAACCTTGCCTGGCGACCTGCTGTTGTTGACGACAGCGGCTCCCATGGATATTCGGGAAGTGCGACAGCTCGGAAGCGAATGGGCATTCGCAACGGTGAGAAATATCAAGGGGGATGACGATGACAACGATGATGATCAGAATGACGACAATGCATCGGCGACAAGATTCAAGGTTCAGGCAATATGGACATCTGATCGCAGCGATTGGTTGCCAGAGTTTGTTGTGCATTTGGTGAATATGTCCACTGCGAAGAGGATCTGGACCGCACTGGGATTGTCCAAGAATTTAGTCATTATTAATGATGTCCTTCACACTAAGTCAAAGGTAAATGCCGTCCATAGTAATTCTTACAATTGATTCATCGGCTCATTGCTAGAAATTTTGATGGAGCCTTAATTAAGTTGTTGTGCTTGAAGGCGGAGCGTAATTGCATTTCATGCATCGCCGAAGATAGTGACTCGAGATCTTTGCCACTCGATAATCTAAACGATTCACAGGCGAGGGCGGTCTCAACAGTCCTGAAGAAGTTCAAATGCAAGCACAAACCAGCTGTGGAACTGATTTGGGGACCACCGGGGACAGGGAAGACAAAGACGCTGGCCACGCTGCTCTTCACCCTGTTCAAGACTAAGTTCAGGACTCTCGTCTGTGCTCCAACGAATGTAGCAATCAAAGAAATTTCGTCACGGGTTGTGAAGATGATCCAAGAATCCTACGAGCACGGTGGGATGTCCTCCTGCTGCCTGAGGGATGTGCTGATATTTGGGAACAAGGACCGGTTAAAGATAGATTCGAGTACCGACATCGAAGATATATTCTTGGATTTTCGTGTCAAGCGGCTCACTATGTTCTTCGCTCCTAACACAGGTTGGAAGCACTGTCTGAGTTGTGTCTCAGATTTACTCACTGACAGTGTTCTCCAGTACGACATATTTTGCCAAAATGAACAGGAAAATAAGATGGGATCTCAGAACCGCAAGTCGTTCCATGATTTCTTCAAAGAAAGGTTGAAATCCATCATACGGATGCTCTGGGAATGTGCGTCCATTCTACAATCTCATGTGCCCTCAAGTGTTGTTCCTTGGGTTGTCGTCGACGAGACGTTGTCCCTGCTCACCTCACTTGATTCCCTCAAGACTTTGTTGCTTCAGCCACGGCTGAAATCCAAGGAATTAAGAAAGGCCTTCTCATCTCCCTCGAACAATTTCAATTTGGCCACGTCCGAAACTTCTGCTGATGCTTTGTCTGTCCTGGGGGTTACAAGATGGAAGTGCATATCCGCTTCGAAAAGTCTTATCGAATCCATCAAGAAATTAAGGCTTCCGACTTTTACGAGCAGAGAGGCACTGGAGGCAGTCTGTTTTAAATCTACCCGGCTAATCTTCTGCACCGCGGCCAGTTCGCATAAGCTGCATCGTTACACGGATGAGGTGCCACTGAAGTATTTGGTCATTGACGAGGCTGCGCAGCTGAAGGAATGTGAATAGGTGATTCCTCTGCAGCTGCCCTTGTTAAGGCACGTTGTTCTCGTCGGCGATGAACTTCAATTACCGCCGATGGTGGAAAGCAAGGTAGCCTGTTATGGTCAAATGCTCCAAGGAAGAGCTTTTTCAACATTCTGATGATTTTGAATTGTTCTGCGTTCTCCAGGTCTCCAAACAGGCCAAGTTCGGGAGGAGTTTATTCGAGCGACTGAGCTCTCTCGGTTATCACCGGCACCTCTTGAATATTCAATACAGGATGCATCCATCGATCAGTCGCTTCCCGACATCGAATTTCTACCAAAACCAAATCCTTGATGCACCCAGTGTGAAGGAGAATGGTTACGAGAAGCGTTACTTAAAGGGTCCCATGTTCGGCCCTTACTCTTTCATAGACATTGCCTACGGCGGGGAGGAGCTCGGCAAAGACAGGCGCAGCCAAAGAAACTACGCCGAGGTCGATGCAGTCCTAGCAATTCTGCATAATTTGAACAAAGGTACATTCTCCCCTTGATATGCATTTTGCCGGTCTCTGAGAGATTCGATGTAATTGTTCCTATTTTCAGCTTGTGAGATTTCCAGACAACAGATCAGCGTCGGAGTGATAACTCCTTACTCGGGTCAGGTCACTTTGATCTGTGAGAAGATCGGGAAGAAGTATGAGAAAAAGAGCAGGTTCTCTGTCAAGGTGAGAACCGTGGATGGCTTCCAGGGCGGGGAAGATGACGTGATAATTGTGTCCACTGTCAGATCAAATTCAGGTGGATTCATCGGGTTTGTGAAGGACCCCAATAGAGCTAATGTCACCCTTACGCGGGCAAGGCACTGCTTATGGGTTCTCGGGGACGGGAGCACACTTCGTAAGAGCAAGTCGGTGTGGGCAGATTTGGTTGCAGATGCTAAAGCCCAAGGCTGTTACTTCAAGATCCGCAGCCGAAGGGCGCTGGCCTCCACCTTTCAGTGTGACAAGGAAACGTTAGTCTTGGCGAGGATTCGGAATTCGCGTCATATTTGGATGAGATGTCGGGGGAATTCAAGAGGCTGAATATCGGAAAAAATGCAGGGGAATCCACCTCGGGTTCCAGGCAAGTAAAAAAGCATATATCTAAGGAAGCAACGTTATATTTATGATGTCCGAAAAAGTGAACTCTATTGGCAATGAAATTCTATGTTTTCATTTGATTTTCTCTATCAGTTTATTACATACGGCATCGTGTCTGTCAATTCATTAGAATGTTTCTACTCGCTCAAAACTTTCGGAAGTTTTAATTGACATCTTGCAATGTAAGTTCCAGTTCCCTCACTCGATATTCTGAAATTGTTAGTACCACGGTAGATAATTTTCTTTCCCTTGGCTTGCGGTGTGTTAACTCTGGATTCGACTCGAGTAGCACACCAGACTATAGTGGGTCGGTTCATGATCTCTGGTACCCTCGTCCTTCCTTGCATGCACCAACTCCTTTCCCTTGAAGACGAACATTCCTCCTTATGCCAATAACAGCAACAGGAGGTTGCTTCCAATTAACAAAGGAAGAAAAAAGAGATCGATGGATAATCGAGCGGCTGCAAAAGAATGCTTAACCTGCTGCAAAACACTACCGCGATCATCTGGGGTGGCGTTGATCGTGTATTTCTTCAGGGCCTTTCTTATTGCTTTAAACCTCGGAAAGACATTTGTCTGCCATGGCAAATACAATAAATTGAGGGCAGCATCAGCCAAGGAATAGTCTTCTTAGTTTTGTAGCCCTTTCTGACCGCAACCGAGCTTCATGTGGAACAAATACAGGTTCCTTGAATAATAGCCTCTAGCAAATCTTCATGCTATTCTTCCCAACTATTTGCCATGGGATCGATGATACCCTGCGCTCGATTACGATGCACTACTCTCTGGAAATGTATGGGCATTCTGTAAGAGTTATATGTATAATATTGTGGTAATCTAATAGAATCTTTAACTTTAGTTTTGAAGATTATTTTCTTAGTCACATAGCGCTCAATATGCTGATATTGTCTTCTACTTTTACATTGGAATATTGAAAATATTGGATTTTGTCAAAATAAATTACGCAAATAAATAATTTGATTGTAAATTAGTATCTATAAATCTATCCAAGAATTACAAACAAAATTAGATTTTCATGAAATATAATCGGGAATAATGGATTTCTTGCAATCGTGAGAAAAAAACCTGATATTCGTATGAGTAAACAAAGCATATATTAAAAATGAGTAAAATTCAGGTGAAGATTTTCTTGAGATATTAAGGAACATTGAACAACATTATCAAGTTTTACTGAACATTATTAATTCCTCTATCCACGATCCTCATCCCGACATCCTCAATAAAAGAACGAATTATGATGCTCTCATAAAAAAAATGAAGGATCTCCATTTTCATGATGAATTCCTTTTTAATTGGGATGAACCGCGAGAACACAAAAGGTGAGAGGGACTAACCTGTTTCTATTGTGTAGAGCTATGTGTGCAGGACCATAGGACAAAGGGAACGCTGTCAACCCTAGGACAGAGGGAACATTGTCTAACCTAGGCCAGAGGGGACGCTGTCTGCTTGCGTGGGGTTTGCCACGTGCTTGCGTAGTGTATGCTACGTGCTCGCATGGGGTACGCCACGTAGTTGCTATCTTGAGGCGATCGTGCATGTCGTGTGGAGCCGCCGGAGTGAAAATCCTTCTTTGGACAAAGGACCTTGTCTGCCTGCGTGGGGTTCGCTACGTGTTTGCATGGAGTACGCCACGAAGTCGTTGTCCTTGAGGGGATTACGCATTGGTTACTATTTCAGTCACTTTTGCTACAGAACCTTATGGTATTTCAGCAGAACCTTCTGGTTTGTAGTGGATTGACACTTCTGGTACAGAACTCTACAGTGCTACAACTTCTATTATACAAAATTCTTAATCTGTGATACAGAAGATTGACGCTTTTGTTGCAAGATCTCTTGATCTAAGCCATAAAAGATTAACACTTCGATACAAAACCTGATCTGTATTGTGTTTCAACTACTTCGATATAGAACCTTCTAGTCTGTATTGTACCTGAGTTATTATATAACAGAAACATTCTAGTCTGTGTTGCGTAAGAAGTTCTTACGGTGCAGAATTTTCTGATCTGTACTCTGTCACTCAGATTTCTTTGGTACAGAACCTTTGTGGTCTGTTCTATTAATGATCGATTGTGTATTCTTGTTAAGATACATTTGAGTGAATCCATCCAAATTCTGGGTGAAGAGTGGACGTAAGCAATTTGTTGAACAATAATAAAAAGCCTTGTGTCCATCAGACAAATTGCGATCATATTCGAACGTTCTGTTCTACAGAAACCTATTTACGGTTCTGTTTAACAGAAGCTTCCTTCCGCTGCGGGGTTTGAGAAAAAGAGTTAAAAACCCTAATTTGGATCATAACACTAATTCACCCCTTCTTAGTGTAACAATGCTAATTCAAAGAATGCGGGTACTCGTCATGCCAAGAATTAAAATATTTCATAGCCGGCAAGTGAACGAGGAAGTGAGCCGGTAAACTTCCCCCAAATTCCTTCTCAGACATCGAAATGACATTCAGACTATAAAACCATGAATCATTACGAGGTGCCTTCATCACCCCATGAAGTCTGTTCGAATACAGCATCCGCACCTTCAGCATAGGCAGTGATCCTAACCAAGATGGAAAAGCATCCGTGATCTTATTGCTCCCGAAATTCACATGCATCAACATCTGACAGCTTGTTATTGACATCGGCAATGACCCTTCGAATAAGTTGGAACTCAGAGTCCAACGTGCTTAACAGTGCTTAACCGACAATGTTCTTCATTGAAATTGGGAATTGCCCGCGGAGGTTGTTTCCATTCAAACTCAATGCATAGAGAGTGGAGCTGAAATTAAGGATGCACAAAGGAGCACTCTGGAGAAGTAATTATCGGTCAAATCCAATACAGTGATCTGCTCTCCAGGTCACATATGGAGGATGGGATCTCTCCTGATATCCTGTTGTTAGAGATGGTATGATATACAATGGTCCCCAGGGGAGTCGGAAGTGTTCCCTCCATAAAGTTGAAACTGATATCCAAATGCGGAAGTTTTCTCTACAACAACCATTCAGGAATCTGTTCGGAAATGTGTCACGTCGAAAACGTATTCACCATGCAAGTGCACGCGATCGTACAAGTAATAAAGTGTAAGTAAAATATCGTTCCCATGAGGACTGATCTGAACTTCAACCAATTATCAAAATAACCAATCTATATTATCCAACTAAACGAGTTGAGAAATAATCTAACTAAATGCAAAGCTAAAGAAAACGAGTAAGTAAACTGAATTAAAATTCCAATGAGAAAAGCACCTAGGGCGACGATTTCACCTAACAATTAATCGCAAGTTATATCTCAATCAACACACTTAAGATGACCTGGTTGATAATCTGGAATTCAATTATCTTCCTACGCCCCTCCCGAGGTCATAAGAACGTACATCTCTGTAAATAGTAACCACTCTATTCCTAGGTAGATTAACTATCGAGTGCCCCTTAAGATTCAATTCCAATTTGATTACCTAGGACGATTGGATATATTCTTATCCCGCTCACTAATAAACCTGTCTTCCGACCAAGTTTACCCTAGGTTATTCCTCTTCCCGTGCTTAATCTAGGATTCCCCTTCCGAGTTCACCTAAATTCACTATTCAATCCTATTGGTGATCAGGCAATAAGAAAGCATTAAGAACGAATATGAATAATCAACCATAAATCACTCAAGTGTGTCAAAAGAGATAAACCATTGATTAATTATCAAGATCCATGTTAACCCTAGGCAACGAAAATTAGTTCATAACGAAAATAAACGAAAACATCAATTCAATCTTTAACAACGAAAACAACATAAAGAAAAGCTAGAAATAATTCCCGAAGTCTCCGTCGATAGCTCCTTGTCTTCAGCAGCTCCCTTTGTTCCCCCTTTCCCTCTAGAACAATGTATTTTATAGTCCTAAAAACGATCTAGGGAATCTCAGAAAATCAGGAAAGTAAATCTT
This sequence comes from Melastoma candidum, assembly GCA_023653495.1. Taxonomy (NCBI): domain Eukaryota; kingdom Viridiplantae; phylum Streptophyta; class Magnoliopsida; order Myrtales; family Melastomataceae; genus Melastoma; species Melastoma candidum. Next base: position 17,593 of record JAKZET010000095.1, read on the forward strand.
TTCTCTTCTCCCTTATCAGCTTTAGGTCCTGCTCCATGACCAAAGATCTTCTACCTTCGCATAGTCTTCATAATTACGCCGAGATATCCCTTTTCATGTTCATCCTGCAAATAGACCCAAAAAACTCGGCAATAATCTGATTCTCAAGAATAATGTGAAATAACCAGGAATATTACGCAATAAACACAATATTTAACAAATCTAACAAAATCTAAGTAGGAAGTTGCCATAAATAACTCTACTTTCATAGAGTTAACAAAATGTTGTTATTTGATAAACTCAACCTACTCAAGTCAAGTTGGCTTTTCAGAAATCGGGGAACTTCCGTCAGGTTGCATGAATCCTAATACAGAGTCTTAATCTGTGAAACACTCGCGTTAGGCTCAGGAATGATTACGGATGATACTTGAGGGGAACATTCTGAGATACCAACAGGATCTCATAGTGGAGAGTGTACTGTCGGAGTTGGTGTAGCACCCAAATGAGTGCACAACAGGTACGTTTTGGCATCGTGGTTTGGGACTCGCAATCCGTGAATTGCTTACTTAACTAATAGACCGCGTGTTCCTTGGTGCCTGGCAGCTGTTGGGCAAGCATGGCTCCAAACGACTTTTCTCGAACTGTGAGGTAGAGCTTGAGAGGGTGCCCCAACTTTGGTGGGATGAGAACGGGTGGTTCTTTAGGTGTGCCTTTATCTGCTCGAACGCGGTTTCGCAGTCGTTATCCCATTCAAATTCGATATCCTTCCTTAATTTCTTAAACAGCGGTTTGCACGTATCTCCCAATGCAGTTGACACGACCCATGAAGCCTTGAATTTCCTTACTTGACTTGGGTATATCCCGAGTCTAATCGTGACATATCCGCATACGTCCAAGTGAAGATGTCTGAAAACTCCTTGCTCATGTACCTATGAGACAAGTATGGAGAAAAAAGTAAGGTCATGTAACTTACTCTTTGGAGAGAAATTATTGAATTTGGAACGAGTACTCGCTTCATTGTATTGATAACGAAGGTTATTTCAAAACTTTGGCTTGAAACGTTTCCACTCTGCCACCCTCTCCTTCGTCGTCTATCTAGGAGGTTCTTGTACCTATAAGACAAGCCGAAGGGCAAAACAAGTAAACTCATGTAACATTTTTGCGAAGAAAGCATTAGTTAAGGAACGAATACTCCCGTTCTTGTTGTTCGTTGTTTTGTCAATGGAGGATTCTCAAAGATTGATCGGAGTCTTGCCGTAGTATCGCTCGGAGATTTTCCCCAGGCTCGCTCAGTGATTTGCCTCGAGGATTGCTCTCGTGCAGTGTTGTCTTCATGTGCGTAATTTTTGCCAACGAAGACTGTTTCGAAACTTTGGCTTGAAACTTTTTCACCTTACCACCCTTGCCTTCATTATCTGTTTAAGATGCTAAACATAGAAAGTATCAGTTCAAGAACAAATACTCCCCTTCGTATGATTGAAATGTCAGTGTGCATATGTGTTGATTGCTTGTAATAGTTCATCTTTGTTAAGATGATTTTTTTTTCTGGAAAGCATGTTTGACAAAGAATGATCCTTCGTGGGGGGCCGAGGGCATCTATTTCTCGATAATGAGGTGTTGATTGAACTCTTCTCTTATCTTTGGGAAGTGGTCATGAGGGTCGGTGGATGACTTTCGTCGGAATGACCGATTTGATGCTGTAGATCAGTTCGAAAGGAGTTGCCCCAGTCGTGGTACCCATCGTTCTTCGACAGGCAACATGTTCTTCAGTGTCGGGAGGTTGTTGTCCGAGAATTACTTCGGATGATTCGTCTCATACTGTGAGATAAAAAAGAAAGCCCCGGTATTGGTGGTTTGAATATCGGTGGCTCCGTCAGATATGACTTGAGTTGTTGGAAGGCACGAGTAATACGAATGAGAGCTTTTGATGCAAAGTACATGTATTCGCCATCTCTCGAAGAATGTAGTCCATGTTCATGTTTTGATCATGAGAATGCTTTGGATCCTGTGTTCGTCGAGTACCTGTTATCATGATTGTGAACACTAAAATCTCGCGAGGAAATATTAGCGTACAAATTATCGTATAAAAAATGTAGCGGGTTCTGTTTCTCGTCACGGATGAAGCACGTGATTCTCTGATTCGATCTTCGAAGAATAACGGTTGTGGATGGTGATCTTGAAGCTCTGGCAGAATTTCGGCAGATCTTCGAGTTGAAATGTTGATGAAGTCGTCGGGGCCAACGGGCGTGATCCGACAGGGCTTCGCTAGCTTGATGAAGTCGTCGGGGCTTAGGGCATGATCCGACAGAGCTTCGGTAGCTTGAGGAAGTCGTCGGGGCCTTTGGGCGTGATCCGGCAGAACCTCAGGGCGCGTTGTAGAAGGACACCCGGCGATGGACGTCAACAGAGCTTCGGCGAGCAGAAGGCGGCGAGAGTCTTCGAGGGCTCCTTCTCTCCACCTTTGTGTGTAGTATGTTGGCTGTCCTCTATGAAGAATGAGAATGCCCCTATTTATAGGCTTCCAGGGTTGATTTATATTAGGAAGCTGGTCATCCCATATTAGGCAACTTCTCGTGGACGGGGCTATGGGCCGGGCCTGAATTTGGGCTTAGTTTTGCCCAAAATGCTTAAGTTTGGGTTGGGCTTGTGCCTTTAACTTATAGCCCAATATGTATCTCTTTGGACTTGAAATTATAACCCATTTTTATTTCTTCATGGGTTGGGTTTATAGCCCATTTATAGACCATAAAATAGGTTAACATTCATTAGGCCTTATTATTATAGTAGACAAAAAATTTCATGTCTACAAATGCTCTCGCTTTAATTCATTTCTCTTGTATAATTTATAATACGAAGAGAATTGAATTAAAGTATAATACATATTTTATGGAGTTTGAAGCCTTCCCATCGCTAACAGACAATTGATGAGGATCCTTCCCAAGCATTATCTTTTTCAAGATTTCCGATCCATCAATACGTGAGTACATATGGAATCGCCAATTGTATATGCCTTATCGGAACTAGCATGAACCAAGGTGAATAAGCAACGATAGGACTCCTCACAATGTGACCTTCGTCCGACCATACGGGCGACGAGGACAGGACTTCCCCTTGCTTAGGGGGGCACCTCGGAGACGGAGACCGAGTAATTATTTTTTTTTTGATGATATGAAGTGAAGGGTCTCAGGAAACACAGAGACTTTAACCCCAAGATGAGCAAAGATGGTAGCATTGTAAGCTGAGTGCGATGGTCTTACATTCAAGACAGTCCTTGCGACATTGATGGAGAAGGGTCGAGAGACATTGGCGGCCAGCACTACCGAGGGGTAGTTTACATCCCTAGCATTTAGTCTAGGGAGTTTACTGCAGTTGACATTCTTCTTTGTGATGGCGGCTGCATTGATACCCAACGTGTATAGCAATTTCACATAGTCGTCGTCTGCGAGTTCGTACGCCAACCCGGGCGCTATTTCTTTTGTGGATTCTACACGTCATGAGCCATAGCCAAACAGATTGCTCCCATTTTGATGAGGCGACCAAACGGTGGTCATGATGGCCGATTTAATAATGGATGGGGACCAAGTAGGATGGAATGATTTCACGTATGCCACGACACCGGCAACATGAGGGCACAACATGGATGTACCAGACAAGACTTTGCAAGAAACCCTTCTCTTATTAGCTTCTGCATTGGATGGGGGAGCCCTGCGGTGAGAAAGCGGCCAATATGTCGACTTCGGGAGCGGTCACATTCGGCTTCAGGAAGTTGTTATAATTTTATTGACATAAGCCCCCATACAAAGGAATTCAATTGCACAGTCCTTTTTTTTTTTATAATGTTTTCGAAGAACAATATTTATTTCATCATTAATAGCCAAACAACGCCTGAAATTTTATTATTTTATTGCGCTTCGCATGTCACCTATTGATCTAGGAACGGTGCACATATATCTCGGATTTCTTGTATAATGAAATCGCAACGTATACATCTAATCCCGATCTCTTCATCCAATCTTCCGTCGTGATCTCCTCGACGACACGGATCATGCAAGGACTCTTCGTCGGCGGCTTTTCCTGTTTCTTTGTTGGTATTTTCAGCGATCTTTCTCTCTGCTTCGATATCTTCGAAATATTGGTCGCACTCCTTCCACAAAGGCTCTAGTTCGACTTCTTCTGGAGTCTTCTTAGGAATCATATCGTCGCCCCATTCAAACAGTCGCTCCATAATTTTGGCGCGTTCCCTTTTTTATCACATAGTTCCTTCCCCTTTCTTTTTCTTGAGCTCTCGCCTTGCTTCGACATGTTAAAGCAGCCCTGTGTCTTACGTTTTACGCCAATGGGTGAGGTATTTATTCGTATATACTTGCGGGCACATATATGTTTATATATATTTTATTCCCAATACTTGACTGATTTAGGATGATACATGCCCATCAGTTGAATATTTGGTGATATACGCCTATCGATTCCCTGCCTCTGTTTTATCTCTTATAATAGGGAACTACTTCATCATAATCTTCTGGCGTATTCTCCACTTCCTTTCAAAACATCGATTAAATTTTAATTTGGAATAAAAACTTTTGGTCGTCCCCAGCCGGTCTTGGAAAGCAATCATGCTTTGAAGTTTCGAAATATATGTGGGATTTTAGAAAAGATTTGCTTTAAGGTTGCATTCCTTTAAGATTGCGAATTTGTGAGCGATGAAAAGGATAAGCCTCCTTCGTAATATGCTATCACCACATTCCTCTTTTAATATACACCCCTTTTTTTTTGTGCTTTTGTCCAATCTCACACCCCGTGGGAAAATAACGTTTCCTTTATTATCACTATTTTTATCAATCGTATGAAATCAAGACGTATTTGCCCGGAATTAGCACTCATATTCTTGACCACATGATCTTCGACTCAAATATTAAACAAGGCAACTTCGAATTTCTTTCCATCGATTAGCTAAATCAAGATAATCTTCTATCCATCCCAAGCGCAAATTGCATGCTGATGAAGATTGGGTTACATCCATCAACCTATATACTAGGATCTCTCTTTCCTTTTTTTTTCTTAAATATATTAGGAATTCTTCATCCTTTCTACGCTTGTTCTGGACATTATAAATAGTGCAACGTCCTACTACCTCCTCTTCATGTTTCCCTCTTCTTTGCATTTTCTGGTGATTACTTCGCAGGAATTCCACGGTCCCTTCGATCCAGGTTGGCAAATTATTTTTTTTTATCTGCATTTATTATTATCATTATGTTTTTGGTCTCTGAAAGGATCCGCGGACACCTGTATTCGAGTGTTTTCTTTGCATACTGATGGAAGATGCTTTTGCAACAGATTTGGGAACTCCAACCAGAGAAGAAATCAAGTGCACGAATCATTTCCTCGCGCGTTTGCCCCCCTTTTTTTTAAGGTTTCGGCCACTGTAGCCAAATCTGATTTCGTCTGAAAACCCTCTGCGAGCAAGGACTTTAGAACGTTAGAAGATCAAAACGACAAAACTGCCTCTTCTTTTTTATCTGTCGCAGCATTTTATTTGAATGATTTTTCACGTTTTACTGTAACACCTTGTAAAATACTTTTTATTACAGCGTGTGGGTCACCTAGCAAGATTGCAATTCCTTCAATTTGAGTAACATTGCTCACATCCTAATCCCCGTGTGTGACTTTACATTATTATTTCACACTTTTGTTTACATTTCTTTTGCAACCCATATACTTCTCACAATAACTCTTTCCATTATCTTTCCCTGCAGGATATGGTTTATTTCTTGGAAAAAATAGTCTCCGGTGGCAGGTTTTTCTACGTTTCGGAGAATAAAGACAACAATGAGGAGGGCACACTACAACTACTGTCGCTTCGATCGATTCATACTTATGTCCTGGCACGGCTTAAATTTGTCGACCGTCGAGATCGTTCAAGTCAATTATCAGAAAAAGTCCCTGCAGATTCTCCTTTATCAAACGCCTGGATGCTGAAACCACCGTCATATTTGTGTCCCCCAACATCCATTTCTCCACCGTTGGATAGAAACATTGTCGCAGGGAAATTATATTGGAGCTCCGTATTTCGTGTATGCGGCGAGGCAACTCAGATTCCTAGATATTGGG
>JAKZET010000096.1:0-35529 GCA_023653495.1 Melastoma candidum
CCGTAAACCCCTTCATGGACTTCGACAATAAGGGCTTCAGCTTCTTGCTTGGTGACGCATCGCATGAGAGCCGTCGTGAAGGATTTCTTGTACAAGGTATCACCGTCTAGAAAATAACTTCTTGTTATCCTCCAGATGAACTTGTTCTTTCCCTGTGCTATTTTGGGGAAATCCTCCTGATTGTAAACAATTCTTGATGTCTGCTAACCAAGGTAGAGAATCTCCGGGTTGACTCTGCTTAATGTGCATGCAACTTGGATCATCAGCAATGTTGATGCGCAAAGGCTCGATGTCTTTTTCTCCAGCCAACGAGATCATTGAGGCAAGCACTGCAAGAGCAACAGCAAATCGATTATCAGTTCGTGGGAGATAATTGAATTCAATGTCAGTGAATTGTCGGATTAGTGTTTGTAGATAATCCTGATATGGAATGAGCTTTGGGTCTCGAGTCTGCCATGCTCCGTTTGTCTGGGAGATGATGAGTGTCGAATCTCCATGAACGTCGAGGAGCTTAACCCGCATGTCGAGTGCGCGAAGTAGGCCGAGGATGCACGCTTCATATTCGGCTATGTTGTTCGTGCAGGGAAAGGTGACTTTGGCGGCCGTTGGGTAATATTGTCCATCTGGGGAGATTACCACAGCTCCTATTCCCGATCCTGAGGAATTGACTGCACCGTCGAAGTACATCTTCCACCTTGGTTCCTATTCCGTGAGCAGGATGTTCTCGTCTGGTAGTCCGATTTCCAAAGATGAATCATCCGCTCCTGGATATTCAGCGATATGATCCGCGATCGTTCTCCCCTTTACTGACTTTGTGGAATGGAATCGAATGTCGAATTCGGCGAGCTACAATTGCCACTTAGATACTCTCCCCATTAGTGTTGGCTTGTCGAAGAGGTATTTGAGTGGGTCATTCTCGGACACTAACAGGATCTCATAGTGCAGAGTATACTGTCGGAGTCGGTGGAGAACCCAAATGAGTGCGCAGCAGGTACGCTCAGAAGTTGTGTATCTTGACTCACAACCTGTAAATTTCTTGTTGAGGTAGTAGATCGCGTGCTCCTTGGCGCCTGGCAGTTGTTGGGCGAGCATGGTTCCAAATGATTCTTCCCTGACGGTGAGATAGAGCGTGAGAGGATGTCCCGGCTTTGGCGGGATAAGAACTGGTGGTTCTGTCAAATACGTCTTAATATGTTCAAATGCAACTTTACAATCATCATCCCACTCGAACTTGACATTCTTCCTTAGTTTCTTGAACATTGGTTTGCATGTGTCGGCTAGGTTGGAGATGAACCGTCCGATGTAGTTAACGCGACCCATGAAGCCGCAGATCTCTTTAACTGACTTTGGAGCTGGGAGACCACGAATTGCTTTGACTTTATCAGGATCAATCTCAATGCCTTTGTTACTGACAACGAAACCAAGAAGTTTGCCTGAAGTTGCTCCAAACACGCATTTGAATTCCGTTGTAGGTGCACCAAATGTTTGGCCTCCTCTCTTGCGTCTCGCGCAGCTGTACTGATTTTGTTGCCGCTGCACCGACCATTCAGATCCAACTTCTTCATGGCTCCTCCTTCCATCTTCAACTCTTCTTCCTTTCATTTTAACTACCAACACAAACAAAGTATACGAAAGTGAGGAGACATTAAAGCAATCAAAATACCTAACAATTAAATGAGTAAAATACCTACAACTAACCAAACTCAAGTCTAAAACATGATCCCTTAACTCTATTTTCACAAAGATATCATAGTACAACCATATATACATAATTTTGCCGCCGACTTTTGTATCTGAAAAGTAAGGGCATCTTAAGATGCACCATTCTTGTAGAAAAACCACGAGCAAATACTCTCTTTACGTGACAGAGCACAGGGATAACCTAAGATCTCAACTCGTCAATTATGTGCAGGTCAAGTTCTTTGCTACATAATTATTTAAAGAAATTAAATACTTTACAAACAACTTTCAAGAGATATTTTGGTAGAACTCCTCTCAAAGTAATAGGCAAAATACCTTGCATCAAAATATGTCCATCGTGATTTTTTAGATTTGGAAGCTTGTGATCTTTCAAGTTTACACATCTTGATACATTATTTGTGTTTCCATCGAGACCTTTCGAAGCTTTCAAAGCTCTTTAAAAAGTATAATTTTCCTTAGTATACATGATGCAACAAGCATGAGATAAATAATATATATTATTAGGAAGAGACAATGGATTAAGCCCTGATTGAACATATCTTCCAAGTCACTTTGGACATTTAAATTATCTTTGCATTTGCCTTCGAAATTTAACAAAGTTCTAATGATGTTATCATAGACATATTTTTCTAAATGCATCACATCTATGATGAAGTAAATTATACTCCCAATTAGAAAGACAAAAACTAATGTGTTTCTTCCAAGAATAATGTATTTCACCACATTTTAGTTTTTCACTACTGTCAATCACATCATAAACTTTTGAATAAAGATCATCTACATCTGTAAATCATTATGATTCTTTATTTCTTATTTCTTTTAGAATCCCATCTTCCATACAACTAATATGTTCACATTTTCTTTCCCTCTTTCTTGTACAACTTGTCAACTTTCCATGTATATGTTGTAAATGATCTTGTCTGCGAACCTCCATGCCAATAAGCGGAACAAAAGCTGCCCTAATTTCAATCTTCCATCAAATTAATTTTTCTGATAACAAAAAATATAGTTTTCATCCAACTATTTATAACTCATGTAACATAACTTTTTTTTTCCACTAGAATGAGTTCCAACACTATAACACAGAAAAGCCACACAACACGTTCTAATTTATCCCTATAAATTAGCATATGCCTTGAAGTAAGGGTAAGAATGTTCGTCTAAAAAAATTGATAAGCTAGATTTTTAATAGTCTAATTTCTATTATTTAAATATTTATTTATTTTTTGAAAACTAAAGTTGCTACTCTAACTTGTGTGGTTCTTACCCTAATTTTAGGTACAACCGCTCTCACCCTATCATCATGTTTTAAACTATTTAAGAAAATGTGTACTTGTTATCATAACAATTTTTAGTTAGCGACCTTTAACTTTTTTCGAACTCCAATACTATTAAGTGAATATATTCAGGCCAGCAAGTTCAGCCAACATCCAATATGTTAAATTTGATTTATTACATATTACAAGGCATCGAAGCATCTAATCTGCAGTGAATTTATTCAATTACAAGCCAGTCTAGCCAATAGTAGATTTCCTTTGATAATTTAATATGTTATCGAAATATGTCTAAAATATAAAAACCTATTAAGTAATAAAACATTATGATATAGCGAATTGTACATATGATAAGGAAAATTACAAATATATACAAGTGAAGTTTGATCACTAAACTACAATTAACATATGAAAACAAGAACGTTGAGAGACAATTCATTAACTAAAATAAAGTTTGTACCAATCAATTGTTATACATTTAAATATAGCTCTCGTAACACTTATTAAAGATGAAAAAAAGAGATAAAATTCTGCTTATTATTATTATTATTAAAAAAGAAAACAGTTAATTTTTTTTTCGTAAGTTATTTATTTAGTAAAATAAATAAGATAAAAGTGAAATTATTATTAAAAAAATCACAAGCCTCCAGGGTTCGTAATTGTTGTTGCCCGCCTCAGACTCTTTCCTACATCAAACATACAATTTTCACCCGAATGGACTTCTTGGGCTGCCATCAAATGAAAGAAAGTTAGCTACTTTGTCACTTGCTACAGTACCCTGATTTGCCGACGATCCTACGATCATAGTTAATCAGTAAGTATTGAGGGTGTGATTGTGTGTGGAGGCATTTCTTTATGTCTGGAATTTTTAAGGTTTGTTCTATTCTTATAAATGTCTCTGGTCTTGATACTCAATTATTCTTTCATTGATTAAAAACTTGAAACATTTGACATCAGTATATAGTGACAAAAAGCTCTGGTATCAGTTATTGGAGTCCTTTTTACTATTTGGATGTTCTGTGTCATTGTAGAAAAAAATTTAATATTTTCGTGAAACTTTAGATGTTCTTTTATTTATTTCATTAAATGTTTTAGATAGTATAAAGAAATACAGTTGTTGGACTTGAAGTGATCCAGGTGGTTTCTGATCTTTCTAAACTCTGATAGTTGCAACATTGGTAGTGAGGGATATGCGGAGGAGGGTTGTTGATGTTTCATGCATATCCTTTGAATGTGATGGACCTGTAGGCTTGGAGACATAATTGACAATGTGGTTAAGTTTTGACATTCTCCAAGTAAATCTTGATTTATATATGTTTAAATCAGTGTTGGTTTACTGTTATTAGTTTTATTTTACCATCTGAAGGTGTTGTTACTACTCTATGGGGAATTTGATCTGGTTTATTCCGAAATGGAAGTTGAGTCCTTAGGTTATGTGGACACGTCTTAATTTTGTTGTGTGATTAGGTGCCTTCTTTACCTGACAGATTTAAGTAAGGGTGTGGATTATTCAATAGTCTGTTAGAATGTTTCATCTTAGGGTGGCGTCGGATGATTTCTCTGGTGTAAGTTAGGGAAATCCCAACGTTTGTTAAGAAATGATTTTACTAACACTAATAAAATAAAATAGAATCTGAAGCTTTTTGTCTGCTATGTTTTTAATGGTGAATAATACGTCATATTGATCACATTATTTCGTGATTTCTCTGTAATCCTTTGAATAAGTTTGTTGATTTTGTTTCACTTGTTCTATGTTCCTCGGTGTAGAATTTCAATGTGGAAGTCTCTTCGGTGTAAAATATAAAATGGGAATGACATGGTAGGGAGCATTTAACCTGTTTGCTTGAACTTTTGTTCAGTTTGCGTGGATTTCCATGTTATGTCAAGAGGAAATTGCTAGTGTCAGTGACTCTTTGCATCGAACAGAATCGAATTATTGTATAATTATGAAACTAGGATCTCAAATTAGCATCAACCAGGAGAAGAAGCAAGTTCTAAATTTCATCTTATAGTGAGTACCAGAAATAGGGACAGGATATTCTTCTGTGGTTTGTTCAGTCTTGAGAGTAAAAGGTAAATTGGTAGATACGGATGGAGGACATAAGGGTGGATGTTTTCTGCAGTTACGTTGTGGATGCTGCTGAGGTTGATATCGTCAAATGACCACCTAGTCAATAGTAGGTGCTTATGAATGCTGATGTGTCTTTCATCAACTTCTGCGAATGAATGCCTTATAACTAAGTAGGTGCAGTAGTCATTATGACTTAGTCAGTTCTGTCTATTGGCCTCATGTTATATCCGTACTTGTTTGAGTAAGGTGAGGACTTACTAACTAAATTTCGAGGGACGAAATTTATTTAAGGAGGGTGAATTGTAACGACCCAAAAACGTAGTTATAACATATACAATGTCGAATAAATAAATAGACGAGTCAAATTTAGACTTAGTCGGAAGCCGACATGGACACGAGAGTTTAAAATTCACGTGGTCAGCTAATGTTATGAGCGGGACATTATCGGTACTTTAGATGCGATTACGTGTGACGATGACCTAAACGTAATCGGGTTTGGATAACGATTATGGAGGCTTCTGAGGCGATAATTAATGGATGAACCTAGGTGCAATAATTATTAACCTTTTGGAAGAAAAGATCGTTGTAACTTAATTTATGTTAAGAAAGGAAAGGAAAAGAAAAGAAACAAACTCATATTTCTCCTTGGTCGTGGTGTATCTGGGGAGAGAAGGCTGACAAATTAAAGAAAATAATTAGAAATCAAATGAGGAAGAGGAGGAGGAAGGGGGGATCGTTCTTAACCCCAAAACTTAGCGGAGAAGTCTCGTTGGAATTCACCTTTTCCCTTTGCAGTTTGGGTTCCTGGGTCAGTTAGTTTGGGATTTGGAATTGTTTAGAGGATATTTTATTAGCCAGTGGTTCCTCCCCAGTCCATTACGGAGTCGATGATTCCCATTAGTTCATTCTGTGGCTACTGGGATATCCTCGAGATTGCGCAATATGATGGAGGGATGAGATTGAATTCCTATGCTGTGTTTGGTTGGAGAAGTGTCCGTACTGACTTAGAATACGATGGGGCACATGAAATATATCCACTATGTTCTGGGGGTTAGAAATTCCCTTGTGGTTTAATTGTGAATGCCACTGTTGTCCTCTGTAGTGTTAGTGTGTGCACTTATGTGCCAAGACACTTTATTGTATTTGTGGATAAATAATTAATAAAGGAGAGTATTTGTCATTGATTATTTTACTTTTCTGCACGTAAAATTATTAATGATAAAGTCCCACAGATTATTGAGTATATTAATCTGAAATAGGCCGTGATCGGATAGATGTTTAGAGGGGAAATGGACATCTAGATCATCGCTAAGTATAGCTAAGGTCAAGATAGACCAAGTGATAGTATATCTAAGTTATACTTAGGGGTACCCTAAGATTAGGGATACTGGACACGACCCGTTTAAGAGGATACCACATATAGAACATCATTGGTCAATCCTCTTTATGGACGAGTGTAATTGATCTTTTGACTTGAGACCTTCATTTATTCTATGCGTGGAGTCGGCGCACTTTGACGTCGTTAAAAGCAGTCTTTAACCGGATTGTGAGTAATACGATTGTTGGGTGTGTGACAAAGCGTAGAGAGAATAGTGTTGAGTCAATATAGGATTCATTGCTCTCTTGGATTAGAGAGTTGACATCTAGGCCACTTGATAGAGATATTAGTGACTCTAAAATCCATGGCCATGGGAGGGATGTTTTACATTCAAGTGAGTCTATTATATCTTGCTAATCAAGTAAAACAATTAATTCGGTGATGATGTATTTTGCGCCGAATTAATTGGGATGTCAGTTAGATGAAGAGATTGAATTACACAGTAATCGGTTCATAGTGGTTTATGATTTATAATCATTATCCTAACACGTTGAGCGGATACGACGCTAGCAGGTTCAAAAAATTATCGGTGTAATTCCTGTGACAATAAGGACGGTGGCCTCCCCCAAATTTGATGTCTTTCCCCTTATCGTGTTCCCCAACGAAGCTTGCTTGAGAAGCTTCTTAAAATCCAAGGCCGAGATTCATTTCAATCAGGTATTCAACTTATGACTAAATGGTGACGATTTAGGGGTCAAAGGTCAAACTTTCCATTATTTTACGTTGCAAATATCATCATTATAAGTATGCTATTATGAGATCTAATATTTACTTCACATGTCAAGATCCTTTACGTACGCGGGCAAAATCATTACCCGAATCTGATTACATTAGGTCAGGGCGTCCCCTTTCCTGCCACGTGTAATCGATCCCGTAGTAATGATATTACCCCGCTAGTAACATCGTTTGATTTCAAGAATATTATATTCTCGTGTCCACGTCGGATTTGACTTAGTCAAAGTTTGACTCACCCTTAAAATTTGTACGGGTCTTTACAAGAAGGAACCACCACGCTCCATTTTTTGCTTTGTGAAAATTTTGAAAAATGATTTTTTTTTTTTTGTTTTTCATTTTAGGGAAAAAAATATGTTTTTGATTAACTAGGTTTGAAAAATATGTTTGACTTAAAGTGAAAACGAAAACTCTGGAAAACAGATTTTATTTTGTGTTTTGGTTGTACATTTGAAATACACAACCCAATTTTGGTTATTTTTTATATTCCATTCTTTAATCACTCTTAAAAAGATAAATATACTTTCTAGTGTTCAACTTCGGTTGAACCTACTAAGTAAAAATTTGAAATTTTTCAGGTCGTTTCAGTTGGTATTAGAGCGTAGGTTAGACGGGAGTCATAAAGGATTTGGGACTTAGAACGTGTGCGAGAGGTGGCCATGGTACCTTCATGGTGGACTAATCTGATGTGATATGATCTTATTGTCTTGTTGTGCTCGTTGTGTCTAGTTTGGAGTGTGGATTGACGATATTGTGCATGTTTTTAGTTGCGATCTATGTGGGTTATAATCGTTTAGGTTGGATATAAGTATACCGTGATATACTTATGTGAGTTTGGGGGTGGACGACGTATTTTATGTACTTCGGGGCTGTCTTCGGAGGGCGATTTTCCACGTCAAACATTAGCTCTGTTATCGCCATTTTGAGCGGTACAGGTAGTTTGTTGGCCAACGAATATCTTGAAGCATTGCAGTTTAACATGAAGGAGCCTAACTTGGGAGCTCAACTTTTCTGGGGCGGTGTTGGGGTGCAGAAAACTGGTACAGAATTCGCGACTGCCTTAGGAAATCTGAATGTAAGTAGTGAGTATGTCCTCAAACTCAAGCACGAGATCGAGGAGCAGTGTGCTGAGGCGTTTCCTGAACCAGCAGATAGAGGGAGAGTGAAATCGTGTTTATCTGCATTGGGTAACAAGAGTAACTCCTTTAAGCAAACTGATTTAAACAGTGTTTCACATGGAACTGAAGCTACCACTGTTGATGGATATGATCTACAAGATGAGATTGGCGAGATTTTTGCTGAGGACTGTTCCAACTCTATGGCTTAGAAGAAAATATCTCAAAAGCTTGTAGACGTGTTTTTGGAAAACTGAAAAAAAAAGGTCCATGCATGCTGCTTTGCAAACATGTGAAAGATGAGGTATATTTGGAGGACTGGGTCAGGACCAAGCGAAATCATCAATTTGATTAAGAGCGAACGCTAAAATTTAGCAATTCTCCATTTTTGGCTGGAATCAAGTAGGACGAAAATTCGTTAGTAAACACCTTCATTTTTTAGTAACAGTTTACTACTTTTTTTAGTGAAAACAACTCAAAATTAGTAAACTTTACTAAGTGGAAGATTTTTTTACTAAAAAAAATACCAGAATTAGTAAACAGTTACTAATTATTGGCTTAATTCGTACAGTGAAAAATAGTAAAATTTACTACGTTTTTTACTAATTTTGCGCTGACTTTACTAAAACATTTCGGTTAGTAAAGTCAACGCAGAATTAGTAAAAAAAGTAGTTTCTGCGTTGACTTTACTAACCGAAATGTTTTAGTAAAGCCAGCGCAAAATTAGTAAACTTGAACTGCTGTGAACAGTAAAAAAGTAGTAAAATTTACATACTGTTTTACTAAGTTTGCGTTGACTTTACTAAAAGTTGACCGAATTTTAGTAAATTTTACTATATTTTTTACTAATTTTGCATTGACTTCGTTAGTAACGGTCAACTTTTAGTAAAATTTACTAAAAAAAATTAGTATTAATTATTAAACTACGTAACCGTTACGTGCACGTACCGTTAGCCGCTTCCATGAGATCGTTGTAACTTAATTTATGTTAAGAAAGGAAAGGAAAATAAAAGAAACAAACTCATATTTCTCCTTGGTCGTGGTGTATCTGGGGAGAGAAGGCTGACAAATTAAAGAAAATAATTAGAAATCAAATGAGGAAGAGGAGGAGGAAGGGGGGATCGTTCTTAACCCCAAAACTTAGCGGAGAAGTCTCGTTGGAATTCACCTTTTCCCTCTGCAAATCAACCGATGAGGAACAGGGCAGCTTTCCCCGATTTCTCCTTTACGCCTTAGACTGTGAGCAACCGTGGCCGCTGTCGCCGCGAGAAGGACGGCTAAACCCCGGAAGAGGAAGCGTAGAGCAGGAACCGTTTACGCCAAGGAAGAGGGAAGTCCTCGGCTCGAAGGGCTCGCAACGGCTCTGTACGTCTCACCCCTTTTCTTTCTGTCCTCCTTGCCTTGAGTTGCCCTGCTGTCGTTTGATGTGTGAACTTTGTCCATGGGTTTGCTTGGGTCCATGCTCTGTTACGTCCTTGGTTTGATTTTGTGCCCTGAAACCCTTGTTGATGCTTGAATCATGGCTACCGTGGGAGTGTTTGTCTGACTGTGAAATGAGGGAAGTTGAGCCATACGATTCCTGTGTTGGGATTTCGAGGTGATCTTTAAGACTAATTGATTTATCGTTGGGTGATTCTTTTCTGGGTTCTTCCATCTTACAATGGTTCAAGTCTTTGGACGTCAGTTCCTAGGAAATGGTATTCCTTTTATTAGGTTCAGCCTTTTACTTGGTTCCTAATTTCTATTTTAATCCTCATGATGTTTCATGTTGAACTAGTCAGTATGTTTCTACTCCTGGTGTAGTTAGGACAGCTTTAGATTTCTTTGTTGTTTCCCTCTTATGCCTTTCTTCTAGCAAGTTCGATTGCCTTGTTGCAGTTTGGGTTCCTGGGTCAGTTAGTTTGGGATTTGGAATTGTTTAGAGGATATTTTATTAGCCATTGGTTCCTCCCCAGTCCATTACGGAGTCGATGATTCCCATTAGTTCATTCTGTGGCTACTGGGATATCCTCGAGATTGCGCAATATGATGGAGGGATGAGATTGAATTCCTATGCTGTGTTTGGTTGGAGAAGTGTCCGTACTGATTTAGAATACGATGGGGCACATGAAATATATCCACTATGTTCTGGGGGTTAGAAATTCCCTTGCTGGTTTAATTGTGAATGCCACTGTTGTCCTCCGTAGTAGAGATAGAAATGAAATATAGCATTTGAGAACTGTCGGTCTCTTTGCGCCTATAGTTTGTGTGTCAACTCAGGACGTCTTTTGTTTTCTCTTTCTCGATGTTGGTTGTGTCGCCGTCGTCGTTACCGGGGTGTTTTGCTGATGTCGTGGCCGAGGAACAGATTGATTTGTTTCTCGGGGTGGTTGTTTTGCGTGCTTGATTTCGTTGCGTTGCCGCACTTGGAAACTCGCCTGGAATCTTGGCCTCCATGGTTGTACAGTTTCATCCCTTCCCTCTTGTTCCCGGAGTTGCTTGTGAAAATGTTGCGGGAAATTCCTGTGGATTGAGTTGTGAGTGAGGCGTGCTCTTGCGAGTGTGGAAGTGCGAACTGTTGGAGTTGGTTGCGCTGCTTCTTACCCAGGTGCGTTGCCTTGTTTTTCTGTCGCGGATGAGATCGCTCTGTTAATGGCATGAGAGGTTGGGATGATTCGTTGTATGAATGGAAAAGAAACGGGGTTTGTTCGGGATGCGAACCAGGGTCTTCGGAGGAGGATGTCCTTTACGTAAAGGGATGATTGGGAGAGAACGGTGACACGAGTTGATCGGGACAGAACCGAACTCCGCCCCCGGGGTGGTGCGGGTTCCACCTGGACTGCGGAGGAGTTCAGTCGTTCTGTTATGTGCCTGACTTCGGAACGATCTCGCATCCTGTTGAGGTAGTGGAGGCTATTTCGGATAGCCGCTGCCCTGCGTTATAATTCAATCTTCTGCCGCGATGAGACCCTAGTTGAGTGTGTGGCTGTTTTCGTCACTGTTGCGCGGTGAAATTGTTGTTACCCGACTGTGATGTCGAAGGAGTACTGGGAGGCGACGACCACTCGCGGTCTTGTCTGCTGCCGTTACCCGGGCGCTCCCGGAGGAGTGGGTGGGGACGCACTTCGGTGGTCCTGGCACCGTTTTGGAGTGTTGATATTGATGGAAAGAGATGTTTGAGGGAGTCGATACCGTTATGATTATTCTTACTACTGAATAGCTTGACGGTTTGTTATATGTTTTACCATGATGAATGCAGCGCGGATGTTAATGGTATCTATTTTTCATGTGTCACTCCGAGAATGTGTGTGCATAATGATTTTTAAAGATGCACGTTAGGGATGTATAGAGGTCTTATTGTTTTCGCTTGTGCATGGGTGAAACGTGCTCAGCGAATTATCGCTGACCCCAAATGAGGAATTCATTTTTTCTGTTGCAGAGAGATATGAGAGAAAGGGTACACGTGGCGGATTTTATCGGACTAGTCAAAGATTGACAACGCGGTGGAGACCTTAATTTTGTCATGTCCGCTGTTTGACCGATCAACTTCGGTTGAACCTAGTAAAAATTTGAAATTTTTCGGGTCGTTTCATCAAGCCTCCGAGGGAAGAAGGTTTTCTTCCTCCATCGTTCTTGGGAGGATCCCCCTCTTGAGGTGAGGGAGCGGGTTGCCTTCCGTCCGTTGTGCGGATTGTTGGATGCTGGTGGTCCAATCTCCGGGTTGTCGTACCACCCGAGGAAACCGTTGGCGGGGATGGATAAGTGACTATTATTTGCATTTGTTTCGATTGGTTATCTTGATCTTATTATTTTATGAGGGATATCGTATTTCATTATGGTTGTGTTGATGATGTATTGTGGGATTCTGAACAAATATTATTTTATCTTGATCTTTCAAAAATACATGTTAGAATTCAATTGGAATTCAATGATGATAATAAATATTTATCGCAATGGTTTTGTTTTCATGAAAAGATTTTTATTTATTTATAATAGAAAATTAAATTAAGATTCAAATTTTAACTTATTTTTATAATGAATCTGTTAAATACTAAAGATTATACTACTTTGGGAGCATAGGAAAAACTTTGGGTGCATCCTGAAATTAGAACAAATACACTTTGTTAAGAATAGCTAAAAAAATCTATTACAGTACTTTTTTGCATGGGAGATAGCTACGGATTATATGATGGAGATAACAGTCCAACGTTGGGACGACACAAGATGATATTTTTCAAATGTTAGGGTAAATTAGAAAAAAGTGATAAAGTTTAAAATATATTTGATAATTTAGCCCGAAGAATAAATAGATAAAATATGGCATTAACGACGTTAATTGCCACGTTAGCGCCATGTAGGACTCCGTTAGTGGGGACGACTAACGGATGATATAATAGAGATTGCGACCCAACGTTGTAAGATATATTTTTCAAATGTTAGGTTAAATAAAAAAAAGTACTAAAGTTTAAGATATATTTGATAATTTGGACTATAATTTTTTATGTTCACATTTTCTTACTCTCTTTCTTGTACAACCTGACAACTTTTCATGTATGTGTTGTAACTGATCTACTTGTTTGTGAACCTCCATGTGAGAAAAAGAACATAAGAGGTCCTTATTTTAATCTACCATCAAATTGATCTTGCAGATAACAAAAAAAAAAGGCCAAATTAACAAATATATCCTGTACTATACCCCATTTTCTCAATCTATCCCGTCGTTTGAAACATATAACCCCAACTTAAGACGTTACTTCGACGTTATCCTCCGTTAGGTCCCATCTTGACGGAGTCCGACGTGTCGCACACGTGGCTCTGACGCCGTTAAAATATAACGGCCAAATTAGCAAATATATCATATACTATACCCCATTTTTCCGATCTATCCCGTCATTTGAAACGTATCGTACAGTAACCCCAACTTAAGACGTTACTTCGACGTTATCCTCCGACGTTAAGTCGGTTCTTGTCGGCGGACCCACACTCCGTGTTGCTAAGGCCTGCGATGCATTCCTAGAATTGGTTGACGCCAGTGGTTACCCTGTGGCAATAATGCCTTCTACCAAAGGACTCGTCTGTGAACAACACCATCAATTCATTGGGACCTACTGGGGAGCAGTTCGCACTTCTTTCTCCTCAAGAAGGAAAAGGTGATTATTGTCCATCCAGACAGGGTGGTCGTGGCTAAGGATTTTCTCAGCTCCCTTGCTAAGAATATCAATTTCAATGGTACTGCCCATGAAAACTATCGCCGCATATACATTCCCGATGGCGAAATTGACAGTCGGGGGTTTATTTCATTCTTTCCTTAAAAGGTTTAGGGGCTCGAGCTAATTTTGGACTCTGTGAATCTTTTATATTTTTGGCTTAATTAGCAATTCTATCCTGTACTTTTTCCATTTTTTCCGATCTATCCTATCGTTCGGCTAACGGTGATTTTTAATGCCGTCAGAGCAACGTGTGCGACACGTCGGACTCCGTCAAGATGGGACCTAACGGAGGATAACGTCGAAGTAACGTCTTAAGTTGGGGTTACTGTACGATACGTTTTAAACGACGGAATAGATCGGAAAAATTGGGTATAGTACAGGATATAATTGCTAATTAGGCAAAAAAAAAATGTGGTAACAATGTTAGTTTTTTGAGAACTCCATGAAAGTTAAAGGATTATATATTATTTTATTTCGAAATAGTATATTGCATTTTAATTGTTAAATTTGATTTACTGACACATGACGAGGCATCGTGTAGCCAATATTAAATTTCTTTTCTATAATGTAATTTATTAAGTATTTAAAACCTTATTTACATATTAAAGATGAAAAATAATGAAAAAAAAGAGACAAAATTCCGCTTATTATTATTAAAAAAGAAAACAGTTAAATACTTTTTTTTGCAACGATGCATTGTGGATGATTGTTATGATGTTGCGTGAATAAAATAGTTAGAGTTTATAGAAGAAAAAGTTAATTATTTAGTAAAATAAATAAGATAAAAGTGAAATTATTATTAAAAAAAATCACAAGCCCAAACACGTTATTAACCGACTCTGGCAAGCCTCTAACGATTGACAGTGGCGGGGTGGGGGAAGACGAAGGATCGCGGCTCTTCATCCAAATCCACACGCAGAGTCTTGTCACAATTCAAATTCTAAAGTATTGAAAACCCAAACCCAGACTTACAATCCCCAGGAGTGTGAGAATGGAGAAGATATCTAGTGATTTTGAAGATGCCATGTCCAGGAAGGAAACGGTGATGAAGGCGCTAAGGAAGGTCGGTTCGGGGTCGTCGGACTTCATGATGTTGTGCATGCAGTTGGATAACCTGGATCAGCACTTTGTCGTGATTCAGAGGGCGATTGAGGCGGGCATCAAGGAGAAAGTGGCGAGGGAGAGGCTGTTGGAGAAGGAGGAGAGGCCGATGAGAGTCGTCCAAGAGTCCAACTTCTGTCTGGCTGAGATAGTTAGGATAAAGGAATGTCTGGCTGAATCTGTGAGGCTAGGTAGTTTGCAGGATGCGGTGCAGAGGAAGGAGGAGGAGTTGGGGATCTTGGAGAAGAAAGTCAAGGAATGTGAGGATGTCCTCGGGAGTTCGCGCGGCGATCTGGACCATTGCCTTTCTACGTTGAAGGATAGGAAGATGGAGTTGGAGTCGGTGAGCCAGTTACTGTCTGAGCGCTGCCAGCAGTACGATCTAAAGTGTCTTGAGATTGAGAAGAAGGTAAACGAACTCGAAGACAAGAAGCGGCAGCACGAGGTGTTCCAGGATTCGATTAATGAGCAATTGGCTTCATTCGATGGTAGGAAGCGTGAGTTTGAATCACTGGAATGTTCCGGCAAGAGGATTACTGGACAGCTTGAGGCCAAGGAACGTGAATTGAAGAATGTGACGGAGCGTTTGGAGGAATTGGAAAAGAAAATCCAGTCAAAGAATGAGGAGCGTGTCTCGGTGCAAGGATCCATCGTTGAACTTTCTGAATCCATGAAAGTCAAGAAGGAAGAGCTCTCCACAATCCTGGACTTTGTCAGGCCATTGGCCTTTCGGACACAAAAGCTGGTAAGCTCAGTAGCGAACAGAGGTTCATTTTTTATATTTACAATGACCGATGCTCTTTGGTATTTGCCTATCCGCATGTTTCTTCCTGCAGTTACTCCCAAACGAGGTAATTGTAGTTATTCCCCAAGGTTCCTCCGTCGTCGTCGTCCGCACAAACGACCTCTGTCTGCTACCTCTGCACGGTGGAAACAAAAGCAGCGCCGGGGGGCTCAATTTGACAGATAGAATCCCGGGACTACAAGATTTGGAGACTTTTTGGGGCATACAAGGTGCAACATGTGTGTACCAATGTTTTAAGGCGCAGTGTCATTTCATTCCCGGCAGTATTCCGATGTGTTTTTTTTTTTGGGAGACGGTTGTGTATCAATGTTGTTTATCTTTATTTAGTAATTCTTATTTTTATATTTTCTTATATGACTCTTCAAATTTCGTAAATATCTAGTTAATATATAATTTTAATATATTATAAAATAAGAAAACACGCTAAGCATATTAAATTAAAAAAATAACAATTACGACAAAGCATATTCAAGTGTTTACAAACTGTTTGTTGAATTGGCGATTTTGGGGTTACATTAAAAGCGATTTTAGACGGCAAGCATTATTAAATCGAAGCTACGTTGTAATCCAGATCGTGATATTGTGTTGCCTTCTATTATGACTTTACAATCAAACTTAACTTAGGTAATATTGAATTTGAGCATCAAGGGGGGGTGGGGGGGAAAGTCCGTCAGGTCTACACACTGAACCGTCCAGCGAACCGCCTATAAATATCTCGACCTGTCGTCTTTTCCTTATGAATTATTTAAAAATTTTCAGTTCCCGCGCAGGATCTTCTCTCCTTCGAATGGAAAACGAAGATCCAATCCCAATCCCTAGAAACGGTACTCCTCCATAGCGAAACCCTGGATCTGCAGTCTCGATCGGTTCCAATTGCCATTGCTTATTTGATTCCCTCTTCTTTGTTCCGTAGGTCCGATCCGTGAGATGGATTCAGTAGTTGCCACCGTGAGTGGCTATCGTGGCTCCGATCGGTTCAAACTCATCAAGCTCGTATCCCTCACCGGAGCCAGCTACGTTGGCTCCTTGAATAGAGCGACGACGCATATGGTGAGAGAGTGGTTTGTTCGATTTTGGTGATGTCGGAATTTGATTTTGAGACAATAGGTGTGTTCTTGACTGTTGCGGTGGTGGCGAGGGGTTAGATCTGCTGGAGATTCGAAGGAAGGAAGTATGAGATGGCGAAGAGGTTTAGGACGGTCGTTGTGAATCATCGCTGGGTGGAGGATTGCCTCGCCAGAGGGGAGCGTTTGCCAGAGCTGACTTATTTGCTGAAGAGGTATTGCTTGCTGATTTTGCTTTTATTTGGTTCTTTTATGGTTGTTGTTACTATTCTTAATATGGTCTCAGTTTTTTATTGCACTGATGTTGGGTTTTAGTGGAGAGGAAGTCGGGCCGTTATGGTTGCAAGTCCCAGATGGCATCAAGGAGAAGAAATATGATTCGTTATGTAGGTATACTGAATCCGTTCAGCGGAAAATGGAGTTGGAAATTGAATGTCTGGAAAATGATCAGTGGAATGCTTCACACTTGTTGACAGAGGTATGTCATGAATAACTAGTATTATCTTAAATATCAACGATCTTTGTCTGCTACCTTAATGTTTTGGACCGATTAGGGTTCAGACATGAAGCAATTATGTATAAGTCTGAAGAGAGGTAGAAGGAATACTGCTGCATCTGGAGAGTTTGATTATGGACTGTCACCGATTTCTGATAATAGAGAAAATGGTTCTTCTCACACCAAATCTTCTTCAAGAAGGAGAAGGTTAGTAAAGAATAATAATGGCAGAGAGGTTTCAATCTCGTCACGTGAACATTCCAATCAGGACCGCATTGCCCCACTAATAAGGGATCACTCAGATAGGGCAAACCCAACAGCAAGGCCAAGAACTGAATTGACATCCAGAATTGGTCTTGCTTACATGGAGGAAATGATAGACAATGGTAATGAGGTTATTAATGATATGGAGTGCTGGAACCTGCCTGTTGCCACAAATTCATTGGATGGATCATGCGAGGCACTTATTAGGGACAACTCTAGTGCTGAAAACTCAAGAGCTGATGTTCGCGAGGCTGGACAGACTGATAATATCAGCAAAATGACTAAATCGAATGGAGTTGTCCTGCGTCATATGTTGGACAGATTTCAGCTCAACGAGAGGTGTCCTGCCTTGTGGACATAGATTCTGCTATTCTTGCATCCGGGATTGGGCTGACCACATGGTATGTCTTTATTGCTTGTGGACAGGAAGAAAGATTTTACGGGGGACATGAAAGAGATTTCCTGCATTGATTATGCTTCTTGGGAACAGCAGAATGCGCTTGTGAAACAAGCAAGCAAGAACAGCAGATGGGAACCCCAAAGGACTCCGACTTTATTATGGACAAAAGATTGACAAGACTACCAACACTACGACCAGCCACTTGATGTTATTATTACCATCACTTGGTTTGTTTTTCTGGAACAGATTATTCCTGTTAAATTTGTGAGGAACCATGGGTCGGCTCTGTCCTCGGACCTGGTCTTCCTTGAGTTCCCCAGTGGGTCCCTTTGGAAGGTGAAACTGCTCCGGGATGAGCATGGCGTCCTACTTACCAAGTAATGTCAAGGTCTCAAGAAACAAAAGGCTAATTTAAACAAGAAATAGAATACAATCAATCGATTGATCAAATAATCACTTACTAACTTATGGATTAACACAAAACCAACCTAACCGAATCTTCTCTCACAGCACAACTAAACACTTGAGGAAATTTCGATGCAGCCAACATCAGCATCTAAGACCTCTTCATCCAAGATCATGGCCGTGTAACTTCTCCGCTTCTTATTCGAATCTTTTTCTGGGAGCAGAAGAAATTTATGAAGATTATGAATTTAACCATTCGGCTTTGACACGCCATCCAGCGGCCAAACAACGATTTCAGTGCCTAATACACGTGATAAGGTTTAGATGATCCACCCTCCACCTACAGACAAGAACATGAAAAATTCATGATAACAAATTTGTCCGCACGAGCCTCGTCACTCGCCTCACCTTGGATGTTCTTCCCACCGACTCCGTCTCTGACCTCAAGAGTAAGACTCCCGTCTGTCCGACCTCTTTCTTGCTCTGTTTTCCGTCGATTCACCTTCCGCATCTGAGTTGCTGCCCTCGTCGCCTTGTGTTTGTAGCAAAGATGACGGCCTGTCATTTGACGACCTTCCCCAGCCACGGAGAGATAGTGGTCCCTTCCCTGAAGGTTTGCCTGGCCCTTGATTGTGTTTCTGCATGTTGCATTTGATTGTGGCCTGCTCCCCTGATTCATGGTCAACACTCGACTCGATCAGTCGAGACAGATAAAGTTGATTTCGATTTTGACTCCGACTTTTTTGGGATTTCAAGTGTTTACAAACTGTTTGTTGAATTGGCGATTTTGGGGTTACATTAAAAGCGATTTTAGACGGCAAGCATTATTAAATCGAAGCTACGTTGTAATCCAGATAGTGATATTGTGTTGCCTTCTATTATGACTTTACTGGGGACATGAAAGAGATTTCCTGCATTGATTATGCTTCTTGGGAACAGCAGAAAGCGCTTGTGAAACAAGCAAGCAAGAACAGCAGATGGGAACCCCAAAGGACTCCGACTTTATTATGGACAAAAGATTGACAAGACTACCATCACTACGACCAGCCACTTGATGTTATTATTACCTGACTGTTATAATCAGACAACTTGTTCTTGTCCAAGAGGCATTCACACTTGTTTAGGGCTATGGTTCCTACTCCTACTTCAGGATGGCTGCGCAGCCTTCATCAAGCACTACAACATCCGCCCTGGCCAATTCCTTGTTTTCAGGCATGACAGCGGGTCGAGGTTTCGAGTTGTTATTTTTGACGAGACAGCCTGCGAGATCCCGTACCGCATCGGACCCGATCAGGACAGAGACAAAGGTGATGAGCTACTCTGGGGGCCGGTGAAGGAATCGTCAGCCAAATGTAACTGGTAGAAAGAGGAAGCTCTCCATTTCAACTACTAGTCCTTTTTTGTTAGTAGGACTTTTTCCTTTATTTTCTCCGTTTTGTAAAGACCAAACTCATTTTAATTCCATTCTTTAATCACTCTAAAAAAGGTAAATATACTTTCTAGTGATCATTTGAATTGATCACTCAATTTATTTATTTTTATTACCTTTTTAAAGTGATGTATATCTAATTGAAGGATATATTGTTACGATATTCTTTGTTCATTTATTTCCCATATTATTCTTCTCATGTAGTAGACTCTGATAAGCTTTATCGAGGAAAAAGGCTCCTTGAGAAAAAACTTTACCGAATTGGGAAGAGGGAGGGGGTCGATGGGGAGAGTGTAAGCCCTTCTCCAACTCACACGATCACAACAGAGCCCAAGGCAAAAGGATTTTGTGTTGTGTGGGGTATTAATTTAAATTCTTAGAAGATTTTCAATGGGTTGTAATTGTGATCCGGCCGAAATCTTTGCCCCATTGATCGATATCTTTGTCGCCATATCTCTTTGTCACACTGCGTTTTATTATTTGTTGCTGTTTTTAAAAGAATCTCTTTTTATATTTCAAGGGGATTGATGAACGTGTGTGTATCAAAAAAAAAGGGGGGCGAAAAATCAACCCTCGGAATGACATCGGAGTTGGGTTCAGTTCCTCCGCCTTCGGGGGCTGAGCAGCCCTGCATTACCGTCGCCTTCATCCACACGAGCCTCGTCACTCGCCTCGCCTTGGATGTTCTTCCCACCGACTCCGTCTCTGACCTCAAGAGTAAGACTCCCGTCTGTCCGACCTCTTTCTTGCTCTGTTTTCCGTCGATTCACCTTCCACATCTGAGTTGCTGCCCTCGTCGCCTTGTGTTTGTAGCCAAGATGACGGCCTGTCATTTGACGACCTTCCCCAGCCACGGAGAGATAGTGGTCCATTCCCTCAAGGTTTGCCTGGCCCTTGATTGTGTTTCTGCATGTTGCATTTGTTTTTTAGCATATTAACGGTTTTTCCTTTATAACTTTCTTTCTTATTGCTGCAGTTCAAGCACCGCCGTCAATTGTACTGCCTTTCTGATTCCATGCTCATGTCCTGCTTTGTCAACCGGAGGAGACGTGACCTGCTCCTTTTTGCGGAAGTTTCTGCTACTGAGGAGCATCTCCAACGGCCTGCTCCCTTGATTCATGGTCAAGCCTCAGATGGAGGAGGTAAAGAATATCCACGCATCGCCATTGGCGGCGGTGAAGGGAATAATCTCGACAATCGTCCTTCTGGCCTTGAGATTTCTGTCGCTCCCTTGAGTTTCCGGCCAAAAGTTTATGTACACTCTGTTCTTCTGTTCATTACACAGCTGAAAATGAATAATTTGCTGTTGCGTTCTATTTTAATCTGCAGCTATGAGTTCTCTGAGCATGAAAGGAATCGACAATGAAGAAACAGGTGTTGAAGAGCTGCCCAAGAATGCCTTGGTTTCTCCTCAGACGGTTGATGTTGACAATAAATCTCTCCCAAAGAAAAGGAGAAAATGTGCTCCCAGGAAAGATTCGACCAAGAAGCAACAACTAGAGGGGACAAAACACGTTTCAAAAGCACCGAATTCTCTCCCCGAGGCTGAAGACCCCATTGATAAGGAGAAAATCATTGGTGACACTGCCATGATCATGGATGGAGAGGTCTTAGATGCTGACATTGGCAGCAGAACTGAAGCTCAGAAGGGTTTCACAATTCAGAACGATGCCACCGATGGAGCAAAAACTGAAGATGTTTCTCGGGACCAGATGGCTACGGGGGATTCCAAGAATGCCACCAGGGAAGATGCTATTAAAGGTTCTGGCCATTTTTTATTTATCTATTGTTGGCCAACCTCTGGTTTTAATTATCGCGCTTCGTACATGTCTACCAATTTGTTACTCGGAGATTGGAACGATTCCTTATAGTAAGTGGATGCTCCTTTCATGTGCTGTACTTGGAGAAAAATGTTTTTGCTTGGTTTTCAAAGTACTCTTGCCAAAAGTAAAAACTGACTCTGCTCATTTTCGTGAGATTCTCGTCATATCAATGACCGCGTGTTCTTGTTCATGTAAGCAAGCCACTATTTAATCCTTCATATTGGTCATTTCCTCCATTATGGTTGGGTAAATTTATAATTCTAATTTATCTCCTTTCTAGTTTTGCTATTATTTATTTGTTTCCAGGTGTCTTATTTTACTGTCATTGGTATTTGTATCTCTGTAGTGCATACGTGTAATTTTTTCAATCCATAACTTTTTTTCTTATTATTTTAGATTATTTTTTAAGAAATAATTAATTTTGTATTTTTAATGGCCTTTACAGAGGACAAGATTGAATCCGTGCATATTGTTGTGGAACTTGGTAACAAATACCCGACTTTTGATCTCAAGAAGGTAGTGTGCAATCACGGCATGTTCATGATGGCCCCCAACCGCTGGATTCCGGAGACTTCCACTTTGCGACGTCCTCTAAGGCTTGCTGATGAAGCCACTTCGGTTGACGTCTCCATCTCTCAGCATGGTTGTCCGAGTTCTCGCCATCTCATTATTCGCATACACGATCCTCATCCCCTACTATCGTTGAGGGACCATCACATTATCCAAGTAAAACCTCTCATTAATCATTTTTTCCTTTCCTTTCTGTTTTACCTTAAATTTGTCAAAGCTTTGATGACATCATCACAGGAGCAAGTTTGTCGGATGCTGAGGATCTCCGAACGAGACGAGAGAATGATGAACGAATTTCACGCGATTCATCCATTAGCAAAGCAAGAAGGTTTTGGACGAATATTCCATAATCCAACTATTTTTGAAGATGCGGTCAAGATCTTTCTATTTTGTAACTCCGAGTGAGTATCATTTTATTTCTAACTTAAAAATTAGTCCCTTAATTTCAGCTTATTTTGTTTGATTCTTTCACACTGAAAAATTTTTAATTTTATTTTCAATTGATTAGTTGGGAGAGAACATTGAGAATGGCCAGGGTTCTCTGTGTCATGCAACGAAAGATTGTGACCGGAGAATATAAGAATCAGGACAATGGAAAGCCTGAAGGGCCAATCGGGAACTTTCCGAGTGCTAAAGAGATTATCATTCTGGGAGAAAATGGTCTGCGCGAGTATTGCAAGGTTGGCCATAGGGCGCAATGGATACTTATACTCGCTAAGAAATTCGTTGGAGGAGAAAACAGAGACGTCCTCAGCATGCTTGAGCGTAGGGCTTTGAGGGAAGATTCGGACCACTTGAAGCCAATAAAGAAAAGAATTAAGGGAATGGGCGACTTTGCATTCAACCTTCTCCTAATGTGTGTTGGAGTCTATGACCAGGTTCCGGGAGACACTGAAACCGCTAGGCACATTAGGATGGTAAGAACAAAGATTGCATTCATAGTCTTATCTTTTGTTAATTTGCTATATTATGCAATTGAAACCGTGACAAATTGATGGATATACAAAAGGTGCACAAGGAGGATTGCACCAAGAAGAACGTGCAGAAATACTCCAAGATATTGTACAAGAATTACCATCCCTTCGAATCTCTGGCATACTGGTATAAATCTCGATGAATGTGCAAATATTTATTTTTATTCACGTGGGATACTTTCAAGTGATAGGAGTATTGTGTGATGTTTTTGTAGGCATGACCAAGTAAGGGAATATGAAAGCTGGTTCGGAAAGCTGAGCCAATTATCTCCCGATAAATATCACCTAGTTACAGGAAAATCTCGATGAATGGATTTGCTCGTTTGAAGGTTCCTTAGAAGAAAGGACTCAGTCTTCGTCCTTTGAATGTTTTGATGAAAATTGAGGTTTTGAAGGCATAAATTTCATGGCTAGATCAATACGTGGAACTTATATATTTTTTCTTGATTTGGAGGTATTTAACTAAGATTTAGTATTATCCGGTCGAATCTCCGGTCATTGTTCCTCGATAACTAGTCGTGTCCGCTGCAGGTCAGTGACCCCTTCATTGGCCGGGAGACAAATGTCCAAAGCTCCTCGAAACAGTTCCAAGCTCTTGGGTTTCTTAAGACTCGCTAGGTACAGCGACCTCGAGGGAGTCTGTTTTGCGAACT
This sequence comes from Melastoma candidum, assembly GCA_023653495.1. Lineage (NCBI taxonomy): Eukaryota > Viridiplantae > Streptophyta > Magnoliopsida > Myrtales > Melastomataceae > Melastoma > Melastoma candidum. Next base: position 23,445 of record JAKZET010000096.1, read on the forward strand.
TCCGTCCGTCCACACATCCTTGGCGATTTATAGGAAGAACGTAAGAAATTGGCACAAACAAACAGGAATCCTAGTGTCCCTCTAGATTTTGCCTCTTGGCTCGAATCTTTTCTGGGAGCGCAATCCAACCTTTTTCTATGGGAGGGATTTGTCGCCAACATCATCAACACCAATAGACTCGACTACAACTAGCTCATAAGGCTCGAGATTATTCCCTTCACCGTTGCCAATGGCGATACTTGGATATTCATTACCTCCATCTGAGGCCTGTCCACGAATCAGGGGAGCCGGGCCCTTGGAGATGCTCCTCGGAAGCAGAAGCTTGTATTGTTCCTGAATCCTTGGCATGTCTGAGCCTCTTACAAACAGATTTCATCGACAATAACAGGGCCTAATTACACGTGATATAGGTGGGATGATCCAACATTTGTATTGAGACAAAAGACTTGGGGGAGGAGTCTCCGCTACCTTGATTTCCCTCCTCTTTTCCATCCTCATCTGAAGCTTCGAGGCAAAGTCTCCTCCATTTCATCTTCCGACCGCGGCATCATCTCTCATTTTTATCATGAATATGTTAAATACTAAAGATTTTACCAATTCTATTCTTTAGGACAATAGGGAAAAAATTATTTTTATATAACTTTCAATAATTAAATGACTTTATCTTATTAAAAAAAGAAAATTGAAAACATAAGAGAAGTAATTTTTTCGTCATTTATCTTATACTTTAACAATTAAAATCTTTCATGTGAAAATATTTAGAGTGGTAAGCAAATATAAATATATTGAAAAAGATAAATTTTAAATAATTTAAATCTCAAATCATAAAATTAAATTAAATTTAAAAATTAAGAGAATCTTTTGCACGAAAATCTCTACTAACCCACAATTTTCCGTTTATCCCTTAATTTTCTTAAAAAAACTTGATTGCCATTTCGACTTTCAAAATAATAATAATAATATTAATAATAACCTTTTTTTTCGACCCCTCTAGGTTCCTTGGATGGAACCTTGGAAATACAAATTCTAAGGGGGACTAAAGAGACTATTTGTTTACAGCCAACCATGAACAGAGTTCAGAGTCGATTCGGTAATTAAGAGTCGATCTAGTATGGCAAATTCCTCGCAGGCCTTAAGCCTTTTGCCTGCTTTATCTGCAGAGCTAACTCATGAAGTGACTGCTTTCACTCGGTTCACTACTCTTACTCTCTTCTTATCAAAGAATTTAACACTTTCCGATGGCTTCAGCAAGCAATATTCTCCCCCTTTCCCACCTATTCCTCCCGAAAGAGAGGACTCGTTCTGGCTTTAAAGAGCCTCTTAATAGTACCTTAGAACATCTCTTAGATACTCCTAAAGAATCCGAAGATCCCCCTCGACTAGCTCGTCTCATATGGGGAAGACAATCAATCAAGTCCACTTCCAAGCCAGTTGCCATCGGAAGCAGGAAAGAGTCACTCTCTGGACATTGAATAAAGGATTTTCAAGACCCGAACTAGCGTATCGTTCATATCACCTGGAATTCTTAATAATGTGCCAACCATTCTGTCGTCAGTAGCTAAGGCAGGGGCAAAGGCTTAGAACCCTTTTGACCTGGGCGAGACATTAGAGTGATGAGCCTGTTCGCACTTATATAATATAACTGTCTTTTCCCGGAGGTTCCCGAATACACTGGCCCGGCAGGTAGAGTCCGGCTGGGAGGATCCCCTTATTGTTCTTCGCTCATTGAATAACCCCACGTATGGCACGAGTGAGGAACGAGCTTACATTTGAGGCTGATGGGACATAGGTAAAATTCCACTTTACGGACTGCAAAGAGACTTCACAGCTGATTCAAAAGCTTCAAAAGAGCTACAATCAAAATCAAGTCGTTTACTTCTTATTTGTGACTCTTGCCAACAATTGGTTCTTTAACTGGCACTTGACTCGAACCGCTTGCCATATCTAAACTAGCTACTGGCAAAGAGGGGGATCCCCTTGTGCCCTACAACCCGAAAGGCGACATCTGAGTCTTCTATTGGCGAATCGAATTCCTCTACGAGTTGCTCCCTTGAGCGCCCTGCTAAAGAAAGACCAGTAACTTCTCCTTCCCCTGCTAATGCTATTGCTACTGTGCTACTACGAATGCTACTTTTTTAAAGCAAAGAGCGGTGTCATCCCCGCTTCTTCCTCTTCTCCTTCGATACGTGCCTCCTTTCTTCCGGATGAACGAATCAGACTGAACCACTGTAGAATTTTCAGCTGTTGGCAAGGAGCTACTCTTTCCCTCCACTCCGGGCTGGCAAGCTTATATCTCTCGATGGCTGCGTCGGATCTTTCCTGAAAGCTGGGGAAGGTGCGAAGCGAACTCATATCGTCGTATACCCAGGGTGCGTAAGCCTTCTGATCCTACTTTGTCGTTTAGATTATGCCAAAAAAAAAGAAGGGGAAAATGATCAACTGGCACATTTTGATGCAAGTTTAGGGCTGAAATTTACTTTCATTCAAAAAGACCGAGAAAACGCTCAACTGGCAGGATTGAACTGTCACTTACGAGGGAAAAATGATTGCTTCCCATTTTTCCGACGCATTCACATTGAAGTGAAGATAATCGGCTGGCTGTGGGCTTGAAGGAAGAGAAGTGGGCAATTCCGCTGTTAGACTTGCCGCTCTTACAAAATAAGCTGTTACAGAAAGAGTAGCAGCTGCAAGAGCTCTCGTCAGCTGTTCGGGATTAACCTAACCTGATTGACCTAATCAACCCCATATGCCAATTTTTAAATAAGAAGGGCTTAAAGCCTAAATAGAACTAGTCAATCCGTAACTGAAAGCAGGAATGGGAATTAATCCATGTCAACAGTAATCACTAGGTAAATGACTTACTTGAAGAGGCATATTCATATGAACCCGAATGGGATTGATGGACAGATTCCCTTGGAGCAAAGGAGAGATAATGCTAGCAACTTCGAAAGAATGGGAAAGGCAATGAAATTCTTTCACTAGTCTCAGTCCGAGTACGGGAAGGGCATCCATTTTAAGATTTAAGAGTATACAAGGGTAGGCCTTTTTGGTAACGGTATCAAGTGATATATGATTTGATTGGATTTTCTTTTCTGGAGTAATAAGATCTTTTCCTCACTTCATGCTTGAAGGGAAAGGTTAGGACCTGACCTGCTCTTTTAGAATCGCTTCTCCGTTCCAGGGCTCGCCTTCGCTTTTCTTATTATGCTACCTAACTATAGCGGTAGATAGGAGCCAATACGGGATCCTTTACATAGTCAGGTCCCCTAGTCGCTTTCCTTGTTTTTCCCTTCCTGGTTGTTTTTAGTTGGAGTTTGTTTCAGTGCTTCTCGCTGCAAGTTTTGTTACACTCCTTTCTGCTACATCCCATAAGCCAGCAGCATCAGTCCCTTTTAGGGAGGGGTCCCGTAATATTTTTTCTTCCCTGGAGTACTATTTCACCAGCGAGTTTTAGTTCCTCGTCTGAGTCTAGGATTTCCCTTCCCTGATGGCTTGTGATGTGATAAGAGATACTGTTGGCTTAAGACTGGCTGGAGGGGAATTGATACACTCGTAAGGAACTGGATGAAACTATGAACTCCTCAAACAAGGGGACAGCAGAGGAATGCGACTATAGAAAGTATTACCTGGAACACTGGTTTAAAAAGTATACTATTCATATAAACTTATTACTCGGGGACTGGCACAGACTAAGGCCTTCGACTTCTCTTGCGCATGCATAAAACTTTACATTGAAATACGCCTTTTTTGCTTGCGGAAACTTGAGGGGCTTATGATACTCCAATTGCCTTCGGCTGGATCGTATTCCCTAGCCTCCTGGCACTCCAACTTCCAACGACATGTAAGGTTGCTTAATCTTAATAGTCTTCCACTCCAAGGGAAAGAGAAAGAAAAGGGGCAATAACATAGCCTACTACAAAGGATGGGAACCCCAATGCTACCCTCTTCTCCTTGGAAGATCAAAGAAAAGAGATGACTACTATCCATATTCACTGGGGACTGATCTTACCCCGGGACTGGGATTGCGACTAGCCTAAGCTCTCTCACTTGCTCGCTTTCAACCTCACTTGCTTTTGACCTAAAATCCATAGTATAAGAAGAGACTGCTACCTCTACTGGTCTAGGGAGACAAACATATTATTATGGTCCGAGGAGAACCTTTCCTTTCTTTAGACTCTTGGTGCCATTGAACCCCTTGCTTGTGAGAAGATCCCACGCTCGTAGCAAAACAAAGGTCTATGCGAAATGGACAAAATCTTCTTCTCTATGTCACTAATCAGAGTCGGAGAGACCCGCGAGACTCTCTTTTATCCCGGCACAGAGATGAAACGAATGATGTGCTCCGTAGTACTTACATTATCATTTTTCCCCGCGGTCTCTCGAGTACTCTCTTTGCGGATAAGTTTGAGGATCTTCTCCTTGTTGGGAAGCTCGTAATCATCATCATTCAGCGATGCTGGGCTGGTTTACCGCCTAAGGATTTTCACTCTCCAAGCAAGGGCAAGCAACCTAAAGATACCTTACCTCTGACTTTGTAAGCACCTGTCACACCCTTGCCTCTAGCCTTTAAGAGAAGAATGAACCCTCTCAAGAAATTCATCTGGCCCAAGAACTCCTGCTCCTGAAAGGAATTAGTCTAACTAACTCTTTTTTCTTTCAACTTCTCGCGCTCTCCTCTATTTAGTTGCATTGGGGAGCAACACAACTAAGAGAAGACTACCAATAATAACAGCATGTACAGCATGAGGGGGCCTCTTACTAGTAAACCCTTCAAAAAAGACATCCGATATTTCGGTCACCAACGCGTGCAACAAATAAAAAGAGTAGAGTAGAGCTTGATGTGATTCAAGAAAAAAGAGTCGAATTGGAAGTCAAGTAAGAAGGAAGGAGGCTAGCCCCCGAAAATGCTCCGCGCGTAGGTGAATTTGTCGTTGGGGGAACCAATTCACCTTGTGTTGTGACTCATTCCTTCGGTCGGGCCTTCTTCGGACGTCGATCAATCTATCACAAGATCCCGGTCCGCTCTGTCATTGTCTGATTTTTGGTTGTCTGATCACACTCGAAATTATGTATCTACTTATCGTATTTTTGCCCCTGCTCGGTAGTTCCGTAACAGGTTTTTTCGGACGTTTTCTAGGATCAGAAGGAAGCGCTATAATGACCACTACGTGCGTTTCATTCTCTTCGATCTTATCTTTGATTGCTTTTTATGAAGTCGCACCGGGAGCTAGTGCTTGCTATCTAAAAATTGCTCCATGGATCTCATCGGAAATGTTTGATGCTTCTTGGGGCTTCTTTGGCGACCGTGAAGTCACCGGATGAATTGCCGAGTAGATAGATCAGATCCAGACGCGGCTGTTGCTCCGCGGCGATACGGACTCGACCCGCTCCTACCCACCCCGGGGCACCATAGCATGTCGGGAATAAGGGAGGACATACTGGACATAACCACTCCCTTGGTTGGGGGCTGTGCCGCCCTGCCTTTCGATCGATACACAGTTGAGGAGGCCGATGACGAACGCTACGGGTGTGGGAGCGATCCTGGTCAGGGAAGGCTAAGACGGCGCCTCGCATATGGGTAGCAAGAGGGCGCTTATGCCCCGACGGTGGGGCCTTATGGGGAAGGGCCCAGCCAAATAGGGACAGCACACCCCCCACTTCAAGCGCACCTCTGTATCGACTGAATCACTCGTTGGGTCTAGTCGATGGAACCGGTGAACCGCGCGAGCTGGTTAGATGCGTGGGGCAGAGGGCTCGTAGTACCCCCTTTTCTTGATCCAGCCTTTTCGTCGCTTCGGTAGTGAATCACCTACTAAAAAAGAGGCAGGCGCTCTTAAGAGCCCTATTTGAGAGACTACTAAGGCAGGCGGTGGACTCTTTCATTAGGGACGGGAAGAAGGAGCCTAAGCACGGCAGATGCCGTACACTTGAGTGGCAAAGGAAAGCGAGATCGTACCTGTTTTTCCAGGCCTGTTCGGACATATGGTTCCCGCGGAAGATCAAGTTCCAGTCGAAGAGGCGGGCGCATATAGCTTATTCTAAGTATATTATGAAACAGGTTACCCGGACCTATAAATAGCCCACGGACGTTTTCAACCCAATCAATCTTTTTGAAGCCTTCACTTCACCGTTGAGCGCTTAGTCCCGCCAGAAGGAAATTATAAACTTCTTACCAACGCGGATTAGTTCTTAAGACTGCTCCGCTCACTAGGATACCGTCTTACGCGGTACCCGGTCTCAGACCGGACAGAACAAAACTACTCTCTAGCTCCTTCTATAGCTAATCGAGGAGAAGTTCTCTAGACATCCCTGGTTGTTACCGTTTTAGGAAGTCAACTCTTGCCACTCCTACCTCTGGTTATCAGGCCAAAATAACCTCGATTTTAGTTCTCAATAGAGGGGAATTAGTAATTCTCTATTGAGGGGAATTAGTAAATGCCATAAGATCCCGTGCTATCGGAGATCTAGGCACAAGCTCCCATCCATACTAAGTCTTAGCCTCTTCTCCATACAAAAAAAAGGGTGTTAAGCCAAGCCCGTGGTCGACTTCAACGAAATTCGTTACATTGCCCCTACTGAATATGACTATTCGGTGAGTGCTGTGATCAGGGATGTCCAGTGGAACTTTAATGATATTGTTACTTCAATACCCGCTGCTCTCCAGGAGAGAATTCGGGGAGTACATCTTAAACTCTATAGCCGGGGTCATGATACTCTTCGATGGTTTGGTTCTTCCTCTGGGATAAAAAAGAGATAGAGGCGGAGCACTTAGAAGAGCTCAAGGAGTGCTTAGGCGTCTGTCGCACGACTTGCCGCTGGTCAAAGAATCTTTCACTTCCCTTCGGGGACCGGCCATAACCTTGCTTTCAGTCCCCTTTAAGCAAGTCCTCATCGTCGTCTTAGTCACTTTCAGACGAACTAGTCTTCTATCTTAAGTAGGAAGATTAACTAAAAGGACTCTCCTCCTCCCACTTAACAAAGGGAATACCGTCTTAGTCTATTTGTGTGGAGGGCAGCTTCACAAACTCTTCTCTATCTCCAGTGACCGATGGGCCCTTAAGGCAATCCGCATATGATCGGGTGGCCGCACCAGCAGCAAGCTGCTTTTGTCGACTCTCTTCAGCTGGTACCAGAAACGGGGAAGGCTTCTTCATCATCTGCGTCATCTGGTTGTAGTGGAAAGGGAGCGGGGAAGGAGCGCAGGCTGGGGTCGGGCTAGTATCTTTTCTTTTTCTACGCGCAAGGTAACAAGACAATCATTGAGCAAGTGATCTCTTTCCATAAGTGCCTTTTTGGGGGTTTCCCATTTCCCAATAGTAAAGCTCCTAAAGCCAAGCTTATTTAAGTTTGACCTGAAAAAAAGTTTCAGTGCTGCCCACTTTTTTTTAATTTGATTGTGAGGCAATCCTCAAGCAAGCTTTAAGTGATAGGGGGGGAGTAATTTTATGAGTGTCTCCCAGTCCCTCTTTACCAGTAGTTTCTAAGATTCTAGAGATGGACAATAAAGCTAAGGAGGAAATTTTTTTTCAATGCGGGACACACCCTTTTTCATGCATACGCATACATTAGGATCCTCGGAGTAAACGGGGTCCAAGCAAGAAAGGCATTAGGAGTGGATCTGAACCCGGACGACTGGGGGGGAGATCTGACATATCGGTATGAAGCTTTTAGTTGGAGGCTGAGCATTAGATCAAGAGAGTGCATTAGCCTATCAAGACTAAGTCGAAGACTATCAATCCCAAGGTCGGCCTACAGATATCACTTTTAGGTCTCCTTCTTTCCACGCTCCCTGAGAAGTTATTCTGGTTGGTTATTCTTTAGTAATGCATTGGTGCCTGACCCTTTGCAATCAACTTTCATAGGTATACCTTTGACGCATCTCTGAAAAAGCAAATCTCAATGCTTCTACTGCTCCCACCTGCGACCCGGTCGTTCTTATTGTCTCTGGAATCGCTTTAAAAGCGGATTTAGTCTTCCTTTTCTTTTCCATTGAGTGTTAAAGTTCCGCACCTGTGCGGGATTGATTTAGCTCAGAAGCGCCCTCTCTTTCACAGCCGAGGAGTGAGTTTTCATCGATGAGCTTAAGTAAGCGTTTTTGACTACTACACTTTGTTGATGCAACGAACTCTTTTTATTCCACGAGCAGACACCTTTCGAGAGAGTCTTCCAAACCTCGGCTTGCTCTTTTGACCTACCTTGAGAAGGGAAATTCCTACGAGATGATTAATGAATGTAGGTCAGATCTCTATAATTCGCAGTAGGTGTGTATGCTCCCCTAAGGCGAGAGCATTTGCTTCTTCTACTGACTCAACCATGTCTTTCTTCATTGACTGCTTCATCAACAGAATCGCCGGAATCAACCGGCTCTACTGAAGCAACTACTCGCTTTGGATCTGCAACTTGAAGATATTCATATAGGCATAGGTAAAGATATGGTCAAAGGCAATCGCAGTGGTTGTTTCACCCCAGAGTATATTCACTCATAGCAGATACAAAGGCAGGAGCAACCAGCTAAGTAAAAGCAGCAGAGAGTAGCTATACGGGGGCAGCAGAGCCCGTTGATTCAGAACCACCTATTTCTCCATAAGGGCCTCGAGCCCCAGGCATAAGTAGGTGAATCCACAAAACCACTAGCAGAGGTGGAGGCACCAGTGATGAAAGCAGTGGAAGAGTCAGTCGCCTTTTCTGGCTTTCGTGATCGAATCGTAGCCAAACCAAAGTCTTTTCCAGGTTTTGAAATATCAGGTTCGAAAGGACCAGGAAAGATCAGCTGTTCGCTCTTCTTCAAGGAGTGAGGGATAAAAAGTACAACATAAATGGTAGTGTACTTTTACTGGTTCAACCAGCTCGAAACGCTTTCTTCATCACAATACAATCCCTCCTCTTCATTTATCATAAGGGCTTTCTACTAAAGAAAGGAAGCCATAGAGAAGAACTAATGGGCAGACCTGACCGCATAAGACTACTGGAATAGAAAAAAGTGCAGGGATTCACTGGCAGTGAAGGCAACCAAGGGAGAGGAATCATTCAATTTACTAGTTCGGGAGCTCATCAACTACACAACCAGACCAAGGTTTGGTGTCGCCCCAAGCTTAACAGATTATTGTCATTCATTCCATTTTGATTATAAAAGAGGGAGTCATGTTTCCCTTTCAGTTAGTGGTAAAGCAAAAGAACAAACCTCACTTCGTCGATCATCGAATGAATAGTGAGTAGCTTCATGGGGACGAGACAGGAAAGATCGTTCTTGACTTGCCTATCCGCCCCCCCATTCCACGGGCATGAACAGCCTTGGCAGTAGATAGACGGATTAGGACTTTTTCCCACTCATACCGGGGTTGCAAAAAGTTTTTTCGTGGCTTCAATAGTAGAAGAAAAGAAGTCCAATCAATGCAGCTTTCGTGGTTCCCAGCCTAAAGATCCTATCCTCTTGCTGCCGGAGCTGTTGATGGCACGGGCAAGCCAGTTCATGAATGAATGGCGAGTTTTCTATTTACTATCAGATCTTTCCAGCGAAGGAAGCTTCTTTTAGAAGGCCTTGAAAGGCAATTGCTACCGGTGGGGAAAAAATTGAATCAACGGCATCGAATGCAAGCTCTGAGAAAGTTTTATTCTTATTGTTGGACTACAACGACCTCACTAAGATTCTTATACTCCTCTTCTTGTCTTGATATCCTGGTTAGGAACATCAAGTTCCATCACAAAATCGGTTCCAGCAGCCCCTCCGCGAATCCATCCAGACTGTAAGCTACCAGTATCCAGAACCCACACAGGGCACTGTTGGTAGGTCCAATTTGCACCAAGGTCATAACACTTCCAAAGAATTCCAAAGCGGTATTGATTAATATCATATACCTCTTTAGGCTTCCATGAGGTCTGACAAATGGGCTGATTGAAGAAATCGGATAGATTCACATCCCGCTTCATCTTAAGAAGATGATACTCCTTGATCCACCGGAGCCACAGCAGCATCCACTGATACAACAGTGTTCTCTCCAGGTGCTCACGTTGCGCATCTGTGACCATGTCATCCGGGAACATAGAAAGTTGTTCTGGTTCAAGTTCCGCGAATAAGCACTCAACTATTCTTCCCCTCAGGTAGGGATTGAGAGGCTTTCCTCTTCCAATCCACCACTCTAAAGGTAGTTCCTGACCTCCAAATGGTTTCTGAACTGCTGCCTTAAGTCTTTCCCATCTTTTAGATTGGACTGACTTAAGACGAGCACGAACCCTATACCCCGCACCTCCCAAACGCTGAAGTACACTTATATTCTTAATATTGTACTTAGCGCTCAGTTGGCATAGACCAAGGGTTGACCTACACATTGTTAGAGCCTTAAGATAAATTGGAGACAGGTCAACACTTAGACCATGAGTCCAAAATCTCTTGGCAAACTCAAGGGTCCCGTTATCAGAAATCAATGATTTTGATAATGATATAGGGATTTCCAAGAGAATCTAACAATTTTCGATATTCAGTTGCAACTAGGGAATCACAGATGACAACATCGTCACCTAAGATAGCATAGTCCAAAAAGGGAGTATCTTGATTCGGGTAGACTTGAAGTGCTGCTAACCATATTATATAATGGTGCGAGAGTGAGAAGAGTGACCAAGAGCCGTAATAGCCCAGTGCCTGACCAGCTAGGAATTGAACTTCAACAGGTCTCCTAACCAAAGGATGACCTAGATAGAAGGAATTCAATCCTAGAGCACCATTGACGATGGAACTCGCAAGTGTGGGACCCCAAATCATAGACATGAGGTCATGAATCACACTGAGAGGCCACCGATCCGTCGCAGAAGAGAGATCAAATGAATAAACTTTATAAAAAAAATCTCTTTTCACGCAACCTATACAACGGGCGGGTCTGATCAAACGTTCCATCACAGGGGAGGGGGGATAAAACCAGCATCGCCCCATCATGGACTGGTCGGAGCAACCTCTGCTTTAGGTAGTTACCTATAGCAAAGATCCTCCTTTTACCATTACCCTCTATCACTTGACACAATCGACCAGATGTCAGAAAAACTGACTGGTAGGCAGGAAGGAAGGGAGGCAAAATGATAGCCTACACTCTTCTCATACCAATCCAAGTCAGAATTAGCGAAACTGGTATTCATCTTATCATGTGGATATAAAATCCGATGATAAAATAGAATACAAGGAGAGAATACACCTTCTGGAATTGAATGAATTTTATTAATATTCCAAGCGAAGGCTGCGATCTCATGTTTCAAATCCGCGAAAATATTCGCTGGATAACATGGGGCCTCATCCTTTGGAAGGATAACAGACTTGGGAGACCGAGGAGGGGCCTTTTCCCGAAGCTGCTTTCCACCATTGGAGTACTCTTCCAAGTCGGTTCCCATCTCATTCCCTTATTCAAAGGAATGGAGGTGATCCAAGGAAAATACCGAGCTGAAAGTACCGGATAGGATTCTTTAATCCTACCAAGTACCTCTTTTAGACTATCCACCTCCTCAGTCGGAGAAGTAATGCTCTTGAATGTAGCTTTGCTCACTTTAGCAGCTAATTCAATGAGCTTACTCAATCCAAACAAATAACGATATAATAGAACAAGTCTATAAGCTTCCTCATCCCGCCGAAGAATCTTCCAGCAGATCCTCTTAGGAATGATTCTAGGTAACCCGGATCGCGTCAGTGAGACTGGAACAGAAAGAACCTCATGCCGGTCAAAAGAACCAGCATAGTGTCGTTGTAACGACACCCAACATTGCTTGAAATATAGCGCAACTGTAAGGAGGTTAGTTTTCCGTTTCAATTGGAAAACTCTTTTCACCAAGTCGACTGCACAGAGTCCAACTTCTACTGAAAGGGAGGAGGAGATTACTAATGAGACCCGAAGAAAGAGTCCCTTTAGTAATCCAGTGTGTTCAAACACACTGCGCCAAGAAAATAGAGGAACCCTCTCTGCACTTAAAAATCAATTTTTAATCATTTTAACTAAAATATTTATATTAATAGGCAATTAGAAAGTCCCTCGATCCTCTTCTCTCCTTAACACCTTCCACGAAGGAAGGTGAGGGGAGGCGCCTGCGCTCCAAGTCCAGGACAACCCCT